>JBBYHM010017758.1:0-61163 GCA_038381775.1 Adansonia rubrostipa
ATAAAAAATTATTTAATTATAATTTCTTCATATTTATTTTTAGTATTAAATTCGGGTTCGGGTTCAGGTCAGGCTCGAGTTCGGGTTTTTTGGGGTTCGGGTCATTTCGGGTTCCGGTCGTTTCGGGTTCGGGTTCTTTCAGGCTCGGGTCATTTTAGATTCGAACTATTTCGAGTTCCGGCCATTCGGGTTTGGGTTTTTTCGGGTTCGGACTGTTGACTTTTTAATCAAATCAGGTTCAGTTCGAGTTTTTTTAGACGGGTTTTCGAGTTCGGATTTATTTTGACACCTCTAGTCACAAGCATTAAGGATTAAGCTTCAACCTAGTAGGAATTTAGCTCTGTGAGTGAAACATCTGGAACCTAAATAGGCTTTGGAGAACATGTGTTGATTAAAAGTAAAAACAATGTTTAAGTGAGGGAAGGTGGGTGTACGATCATTAAAGATATTAAATTAATAATTTAATAATAAATTAATTTATATTTTTTTAATTTTATTTAATTTTTTTAAAAATATTGAAAGCTTTATTTAATCAAAATATTGACACATATTATAAATAACATAAAATTAATAATGAGAAAACTTAGATAGTGAACAGCATTAAATTCTCTCTTTAACCTACAAAAAGCCAAAGATAAAATTATCATATCAAATTTCTAAGATTGCTCCGAAAACCAGTACCATTCTCTTGTTGCATAAAGGGTGAATGATCATTATAAATTAAGTTGCTGACCATAGATTCCGGTCATCTTTTACTGCTAATCAAATGCAGGAAATGGTCGTGAACTGCAGCTTTTTCATCGTTGATTCATTATTATTTTGTGCTATTAACAAGTTACACATTGTTGTATTGTGCTTTTTCACATTTTTAATTTTTTTTATTATATAGATGTTTTAAGAGTAGCTTACAGGTCACACAATCAAAGATAAGACAAACCCATGAGTCAATCATGGCTAAAATCTCAAATGGTGGAATGCCGATCGATATACTCGTGAGCTATTTGTCAGATTCAGCTTCAATTTTTTCAGAGATAACTTGGAGTCAAGTGATTCATAGGAGCAATAGATCGTTGCGCTGCATTTGATTATTCGCTGTGAACTAGTTTCTGATTTGGTCAAAAACAGAATGTTGCCTTTACAATCTTTATCAATAATCTCCCCCAGGAGCCAAATCGAAGATGGTTTGAATGAATTTGTGGCAATTTTGGGAAGGCAATCGGATGTGTTTATACCGGTAAGGAAAAGTCTAAAGGGAAAAAGGTTTGCTTTTGTTAGATTTAGTAATATAGAGCATGCGAGAATGGCAGTTCGGAAACTTAATGGTGTTTAGTTCTTAGATCATGGAATTGAGGTTAATTTAGCAAAATACAAGCCGAGGATATCATTTTGGAGAAAGATGGGTAGTCAAAATATGAAGATGATGATGGACGTGAGGAATTGTGATGATGGGAGTATGAAGATAAGTGATGCAAAGGAGAAGGAAAAGGAAGTGGACGTGCATAAAAATTCATATGTTCAGGAAATTAAAGGTAAGGGATTGAATGTCAAAAAGATGAACTAGGAATTGAGGGTGTTTCGATTAATCAATCAAATTCGACGGGTTTTGTTTTGGGGTTCATTGATGTCGAAAGACTACACTGGCTTGAGAAGTGTTTAGCTGGATGGTGTATAGAGTATGTCTCAGTGGATGCGGTGGCTAACTGATTAAAAAAAATGAAGAATAAAAGATGTGAAATTAGAAGGATATCAAGTAAAAAGGTTCTAATCAATGGTGAGAAAGAGGGTCCATCAAGAATGTTTTTAAGAAAGTTGAAAAATGGTCGAAGAAAGTGTATTCGGAGAACTGGTCTATTTGGATTACTTGCTACAGTATTCCTATTCACGCTTTACATTCCAAAATATAGCAAAAAAGTAGGGCGACTTTGTTGGTGTTGATGATGTACCGAAAATCTTAAATCTTTTATTAAGGAAAGTATTCAGGTTATTGCGGATCAGAAGAAGAAAATTGAGGAGGTTAAACGTCTAAAAGTTGGAGGGGTAGTGTATCTTATTAAGGTAATCGAAAATGAGCCAGTTTTGTTGCCCACTAAGTACCATTGTTACGAAGATGGATCTCAAGGATCGAGTTATAATGCTGGATCTAGCATTAAACTCGGAAAGGGCTATATTGACAAAAGCAATCGTGAGCAAAAAAACCTGGTGGTAAAAGATGAAGAGTTGAGTTCAAATAAGTCTGATGGGGAAGATGATGACGTGGAGGTGAATGTTAATAAAGGTAATCGTGGGTGTTGTGAGGGTAGCGATGTGGATACGAACATTGAGTTCAATTATGTTATTGATTGGGAATTGCAGGAGGAGTGTAAGGAGGATCATAATGTTGTTTTTATCGATGGTGGAACAATTATGAGGGATGAGGATACAATTGTTAATAGGCAATCTTTAAAATCGGAACTACAGAGGTTTTCTCATTCTAAAAAGGGTGATTAGGTCTCTAATGGGAATGTTAGGCTTTTGGAAAATGGACTGACTTCTTTAGATATATGGGCCTATGATTAATGTAAATGTCGTGAAAAAAAAGATATGGGTTTCGTTAAAGTAAATTGTGGGGGTGACGTTTTTTAGGAAAAAATCCAAACAGAAGTAAAGGGGCTATTAGATTTGGCCTTGAAGGGGAATGAAAATTTTACTTTGATGGATTGGCAAAGTAGCTATTGGGCATGGGCCTTAAAAATAAAAAACAGAAAGGAAGGGATAGACCAAGACCTAGGTGGAAATATGTTGAGGATTTGGAAGACTGCACCTTAGGTAAAAACAAAAATGGTAAGAAAAAAGTTGAAAAAAAAAATTTGAAAGAGGTTTAGAGATTTGCAACTTTTTATTTCAAAATTTTGCGTCTTGAATGGAGATGTTTGTAACAATAACAGACTTTTTATGAGAGAAGAGGAAGAGGATCAATCTAATGAAAAGAGAAATGCTCGTTTTGTTAAAGCTAAAGCAATGTAGAACCTCAAAAAGAAGTTAGGATTGGTGGCAGTTAGGGATGAACAAGAAATTATTAGTAAGCTGATGCCTACTCAAGAAGATAAGACGTGGAGTTTAGGGAGTTCTATTTGAAGATGAAAGAACAAAAATATTTTGGTAAGTATTATTGCTTGATTTTAAGGCCACAAGTTTGGTGTAATGGTAAGGGTTTTTCAATCTATATCATTAGAGTTTGTGAATTGGTTTAGGGTCTAGTGTAGGAAAGAGGTCTATGAAGTGTGGTAGTAATTTTGTCAGTTGAATGATTAAGGTGTTCGTAAAGTTTCTTCACGTCCTTAAGATGGTATTCATAAGGCTTGTTGCTAGTTTATGCCAAGGGTTATTGAGTCGACAAAGAGGGTAAAAGCATTGCAATCCGGTATAAATGGTGTTACCTGGAAGGGGAATATTTGAAGTTCAATGTTGATGGTGTTGTTAAAGATAG
The DNA here is from genome assembly GCA_038381775.1 of Adansonia rubrostipa. Lineage (NCBI taxonomy): Eukaryota > Viridiplantae > Streptophyta > Magnoliopsida > Malvales > Malvaceae > Adansonia > Adansonia rubrostipa. The sequence continues at coordinate 3,467 of JBBYHM010017758.1, forward strand.
TAGGAGAATTATAGGTTGTGGATGTGTGTTTAGGGATTCAGCAGGATGAATTCAAGGAGTTTTCTTTGGTCTTTTTAGGGTCATGGATTCTAACAAAATGGAACTCATGGCAATCAAAACAACTTTACAAAAAGAAGTAACGATCGACTAATTGGAGAACTTCTAATGGGATTGGTTATTATATCTGTCAGTGTAAGCCTTCTAAGCCAATCGTTGTAGCTTGTATGGCATTAGCTTGTAGTGATGTCATGTAAACAAAAATTATATTAAGGAGGTATTTCTTCATTTATAAAATGTTATTTTGATAATTATTAAGCATATCTTATATAGGTAAAGCCAATGAAATACATTAGCGTTGTAAAGGAATTGTAATGAATTACAATTATGAGATTCTTATGCATCAAAACTGTGTTTTTAAAAATGTTCCTGGTCATTGTATTATCAAGAAAGGGAATTGAAAATGTACAAGGCTAGCATATGTTAAGCTTCTATGCATTTATTTGATGCATGTAGCTGATCTCATAAGCTGAAGTATAGAAATACTTGGGGATAGCATATAGGTGCTTGTTAAGTAGAACAAGCTCACTGACTATGACTCATTAACAAGTTCATTAAACATGCCACTATAAGAGTTCCATTTGGTATTTCACTCAAGTGTCTATAGATATACTCTCAATAATGTAAGTGGTCCTTAAACTTGTGATAGTAAGTCATCTTGTCTGTAGAGTCTTATACTTTGAGATCATTACAAACAAGTCCACAATAAATAGATGCTTATGATAGGGTGGTTTTGGGTATGAAATGAAGCATACTGAAGGTGGATAAGTGGTCTAGAAATGATTCATTACCCCAAGTGATTTAAAGGGACATATCTTATATGTACTTGGCTTGTGTTAACTTAAAGTCCTTGGCTAATGCAATAATAATTATGGAGTTAACATATAAATGTTGCATACTAATATAAAAAAGCTTAGAGTAGACACTGAGCCATGCACTTTCTATTTATGAGATATATGATGAAATGATTGAATTACACTAAGATACTGTACACTGAAGGGCTTGTCAAAGTCGTATTGACACTCCTTGCATGTTAGGTGGCCATGATGCATTACTAGATACTAATCTTAGTCTATAAATATAAATATTCGTAATTGGATGATTTATATTTATTGCCAATATAATGGGGGCCCAATAGGTCACACATATAAGGGTGATTAGTAGAAATTAAAATGAGACTGGCTTATATACCTAATGCAAGTAAAAGTTTCATGGACCTAATTTATAGTAGTCCAAGTAGGCTAGGGACTAAATTGTAAGAGGGCCAAAAGTTGGAAACAATTACCATAGGTATAAAAACTCTTGTTTGCCATCCCATAGATTATGGTTAGACTTGAAAGTTGCTATAATAGACCTTCTAAAAAGTAAGATTATGTTTTCTTCAAACTTCCCTGAGAGAAATTATGCAATCTTGATCTTTCCAAAGAAAAATTGTTTTTCTTTAATTGTTTTTGATTACTGAATTAAGTGAAATCAATTGCAAAGGGAAGATTTATGAAATCTAAACTGCTAGCATAGTTCTCGATAAACAACGTCTCTCCCTTTTGAAGGTATTTCTAGTCATCTACATGGAACATTGTTAGAGGTTAGTTTACTACAACTAGGCTCGGTGTACAAGTTGTTGTGGTCATGGAATTAAACCTAAACATCTCTAGTTTGAGATATAATGAATCTTGAATCTTTCTTTAAGTTTTTGATTTTAAAGATTGACAACAAAACCATGCAAGATGATCTGGTTAGGGAGTCTTGCTATTATTTGTTTCTTATGTTTTCGCTACTATTTATGTAATTTAATTATAAATTTTTGTAATCTACTTAATTATGGACCTAAGACCTCCTATAGTATTAATTTACCAATATAATTAGACTTTGTTTATGTCATAAGGGAAGCTAACATGTTTGCTGATTCTATTGTTAAGATGAGGGTTCATAGAGCAAATTTTGATTCTAGCATGGTCTTAACATAAAGGGTTGATGTTTTGTTTTAGGTGTTTTTGGTTGTTGGTTTATTATCTGATTATTTAATGGTTCATGTTTTATAGGAAATTTGCTACATTTTGAATGAGAAAAAAATAGATGGTCAAATTATAAGATTGAAGGAAAGGATTGAAAAGCTAGATAGATTAGGTAATGTGAGGAAGTGAATGAGGAGGAAATCATGGCTACGAATTGTGTGATGGAAAATTTATAGAGTAAATACTATAATGTTATGTGTTTTCTAAATGGAAGTGGTAATGTTTACTGAAGAAATACTCTATAATTTCTAAGCTTAATGAAATATATCTTATGTTCACTGAGAAAAAAATAAATAAATAAAAGATGAGACTTAGATTAATTATCGTTTGCTACTATTAACAAGTTTTACATTATTATATTTTGCTTTCGCTCGTTTCTTGTCCTTTTTTTACTTAATTTAATTTTACATATGAGGTTTGCCCTTTTTTCATTTGCTTATAAACTCGATAAATTGAGAGATGAATTATTTATTTTATTCTTGTCTTGGATATGTATGCCACGACGTGCCTCTTACTCGAGCATAACCACCCGACCCAAATTGCTTAAATAGTGATGCACATGACTTAAAAGGAATGTCGAGAATTGCCTTTGGCTTATCCTTTGATTGAGATTTGAATTGGGCATGATAAGATGATAGTGAGGAGAAGGATTGACAAGCAAATCGCTTATTCAACTAATATTGGATGGCCACCATGAAGTGGTTGAAGACTTGGAGTCACCATTGACCATTTTGGGCTAGGCATAATCGAATGCCTATAGAAAACAATATTCCAAGGTACAAAACTCGAAACATTGATTCCAAGATCTATGAGGTCCATAAATTCATGGGTTGTACGGAAGTTGGTTATGTATGGGAAATGATTAACACCTCTATAACGCATGAAATTGATACTCGCTAGCCATGTCTTATGTTGGTTTCTATTTTTTTGGTTTTGACTTGTCATTATTTTGATATAATCCTTTTTAATGCATGAATTTTATATCAAAATTGTAAACTTGGGTTTAAAGGAAAAAATAAATCATGTATACACCCTAAAGATAAAAGAACATTGAGATTTTTGATGAAAATGATTTTTCGATACCGACACGGAACATTGCCTAATAATTTTAAAAAATGATTTGGAAGTATGAATGCAAAATGGACATCACAACGGGAAACATATTAGTAAGACAAAAAATAATATAACAACATTGTGTAAAAATAAATACACAATAATATAAAAAGGAAGGACCGTTTAAATGTTTCTCGTAATTGTTTTTGATTATAAAGGAATAATTGGGATGACAATTTTGAGACGTGTTTGAACTCGATGGTTAAGATGTGAAATCTGATTAAAGGGCCCGTGAAAGTCTGAGAGAGAGAAAATTTGGATTTTTATGTTAAAAATAAGGTTGGAATATCCCCTCGGAGGATGGGTTAGAGTATTTCCAAAGATGGAAATTTAGTAATTTTGGAGAGTGAAACATTTTGACAAAAATGTTTAAATTTTGAATTAAAATCGATAATGAAAAATAAAAGATCAAATTAATTAAAAGTTTTTAGGCGTTGTTTTAAGCCTAAAAAACTTGCATTGTGGTATTGGATTCCATGGGAAATAAATCATACATAGTTTGATGCTTTTACATGTGTCCAAAAAGTGGTTCAACGAAATTTGTCTAATTTTTGATAAGTTCAAAAAATAAGGGACATCATTGCACTGTCACTCTTTTCGATTTTACTCCGAGCAAATTCAAAGGTTCCAAGAGTCAAGTGAGGTACCATTTGAAAGATGACTCGATAAGGTTTAATGTAAAAAAATCTCAAAAAATTATTTTCCAGGTGGAAATAATTCATTAAGTTGGGTCTAATACAATGCTGATAGCATGGGCAAAGGAAAAAAGTGCAACAAACTTTGAAAAATTGCCTAAGACTCGTTTAGAATCATTAAATCACAAACGCTACTTTTTTAGAAAGGGAATTTCATGAAAGTTTTAGAAAAAATATTTAAAAATCGAAAAAAAAATCATATAGTGGGCCAAAATGGCCCCAACAGAATGTAAATTACTAAGTCCAAGGGTTCCAAATTGTAAAGGTTCCAAAAAGCATAACACCTTCATCCAAAATAATTCAAGGGCAAACGAAACACCATTGGAAAGTTAATTTGATTTTTTTAGGGAAAAATATTAAGACAATGAAATAGCCCATTGACCATATCATAAACAATGAAATTAAATTCAAGATCAATGTATAAACATTTTAAAACAAGTAAAAAGGCTATTTTATTTTGGAAACCAGAATATTTAGCCTCATTTAACCATGAGACCATACTTGGAAAGCTTAATTTATCTCCAATATTAGAGGACCAATTTAGGAAAAACATTGAATGTATGTTATTCTCCATTTATTGGATGTAACATGGATTTAACTTGAGGGTTTTTGAAAATAAGATTTTTGCAGCAAACAAACAAGCATTTTGACAAAATACTAAGAACTAAACTTGACCTATATGAAGATAAACATGGATAGCACATTTAAACAAACAAATATGGCATATTGACGTGGAAAAGATGACAAAAATACAAGAAGATGACAAATAACATGTCTGGCTCTATGTATGGAAGATGATATGAACATATTTACCGAAAGAAAAGCATGCTGAAATTTTCAAGATAGCATTTTGGCCCCATAAAACATATCAAAATACAAGGAATACATGAATAAGCTGAAAAAATATTAAAATGAAAATTCATGCATAAAATAAGCACACAAAAGTGAATGAAAGATAAAAAAAATGCATGAACAGGCTTGTTATAATTGCAAAAATGTAGTATGACATGTATGCTCATCCAAGCAATATTAAAGCACTAAAAAGATCATTAAAGTCCTAGAATTAGCATAACCAAAGCCATAATAATGTACAAGAGTCATAAATGGTCATAGTAACATGAATGACCCACTAAGATGATGCAAATAATGAAAAACAGATAATAAATGGAGTAAGGTAAAGAAAATATTCTAAAAGCCTTGAACCTTAGCCCTCTCTTTGAGTAGTAGCTTTTAGCTTACTTTTTTCCTTCTCTTTGTTAGTGATTAATAGGAAAAGAATGAGAAGAGAGAGCTTTTTTGGTTATGGGTATTGATAGAAGGGAGTTTTGATTGTAATATTGAAAGGAAAAGATGGTTGTGGAAGGGTTTTAGGAAAGGTGAGCTGTGGGAATAATGTTTAGGTTATAGGGAAAGTGTTTTTTTTTAGGTTGAGTAATAGTGTATAGTAGTAAATATCCAAATGTGTATATCATCCTTTTGTTAAGCCAAAATTGATCCTTTTAATCTAATGCTCAACCAATGTTCTAGGAGTGAAAAATAGGGGCATTGTTGAGTTTTCCCATTGTACCATAGAGAAAATTCTAGGTGCTATGCTTTGCTATCTTTATTTTCATTGGTTCTAACAAGCAGGGTAGTGGAGCAGAAAGGCTGAGGGGTCTACCAAATGGAGAAAAATCAAGCATGACCCTAAACAAACCATGTTTTCCATGAAAATGTCACAATTTTCTAGTCATTTTGGGCCTAAAAAATCAATTAAGTCCAATCATAAGTTCACTGATAAGGCCTGTTATGAATTTTGATGATTTTTGATGCCAAAAATATAGCCAAATCAGCTTTTAGATTAATGGTGCAAAGGCTAAAAAGTGCCACGAATTAGGCAATTTTGCCTAGATGTATCGATACATTGCTTATTATATCGATAAATCTAGGCAAAAAACTAAGAAGGTATCGATACAATAAAGATTTCATTGATACATTTCCAGAATATATTGACATATTTTGTCAAAAGATTGAATTTTAGCTACTGACAAGCCATGTATCGATACATTTGACCAATATATCGATACATTGAGTAAATGTATCGACACATTTGACCAATATACCGATACATTAAGCAAATGTATCGACATAACCCTTATTTGTATCGATACAACTTGTGAAATATGAATTTTGTTAATAAAGAGGCCTGTATCGATGCATAAAGTCTACGTATCAATATATGCATGCAAAAATATGAAATTTAAGCACTTTCGACTCTTTAAATCTTTTACCTAAGCCAGAAATGATAGGGAACAGATCCATTCTCATCTAAATGACCCTAATAACATCCCAAATGATGACCTTTAATGCCTTAAATGTTGGCCTAGATAAAATAGGTTATCTATAGTTGCCTTTCTTTGGGCATTGTTAAGTATCAAGAACAGAAAAAAAACAAATAGACATTATTTTGTCTAAGACAAGATGATACCTTTTGAGTGCATGCGAAAAATGAGATTTAATTAATATTGTCATGTGTACAATATATTGGCAATGATTCTGATAAAAGTCTAATCTAAGTTTTTAAAGGGTTTAACCTCCTGACTAGGCTTTTGGGTTTTCTAAGGCTTGAACACTTAGAAAAGCAATAACTGATGTGGAATTTGACTAGGTATGTGCCTAGTTTTTTATGGATAAACTCGATTAGTGCCTAGTTCTTTGTGCACTAACTTAATTAGTGTAGCTCGTTATGGATAGACTCGATTAGTGCCACTTCTTTATAGATAGACTCAATAGCTGCCTAGCTCTTTATAGATAGACTCGATTAGCAGCCAACATTTATGGATCAACTCGATTGGTGCCTAAATCTTGGTGGATGGACTCAATTGGCACCTAGCTCTTTGGAGATAGACTCAATTAGTGCCTAGCTCTTTGTAGATAGATTCAATTAGTGTCCAGCACTTTATGGATAGACTCAATAGGTGCTCAACTCTTTGTGGACAAACTCGACTATTACCCAGCATTTGGTGGATGAACTCGGTTGTTGCCTAGATTTTTATGGACTAAAAGGAATATGCGTCTTTTTATGGACAAAAGAGAGTATACATGCAACTCTTTATGGACTAAGGGAATAAATGTCCAGCTCTTTATGGACTAAAGGAAATAGACATCTAGCTTTTCATGGACTAAGGGGAATATGATTTTAGATACCATGCCTGGGTGCTTTCTAATTTTTGATCGAGTTAGGTTAAAAATTCTTACCAAGAGCCTCTAGGGCTTTTCGAAAACCAGTACCTAGGATTTTTTGTTAGTTTGATGTTTGAGGTTAAGAGTTTATACTAGAAAAATGTTAATTATTATATGAATAGTGCATGAGGATGCAAATGCATGAGTAGATGATGCAATATGATGATATAGATGATGCAATATGATGATATAGATGCTTAATCTGATAACTTATTATAGGGTTTTGAGCCACTTAGGGTGCCTTCTTGTCCTAAGATTTATCAATCTTGCTCTTAATGTCTAGAAGCTCTTGAATGTTCAAATTTGTTTTTGAAAGGTATGGACGGCCTATAATTGTGAAAGGAGGTCCCTAAGCTAGGTTAGCTCATTTTTAGGATTTTTTTTGACTGGGTTCGCTCATAAATTTAGTGGACTGATTTTTTTTGGTTTACTTAAAGGGATTGCTTTAGTAGTCTAGGTTAACTTACTTAGATTTTTGGATACATTGATAAAAGGTGAATAAGGGATATGTAATTCTACCTTTTGGGTAAGGTTCATTAGGGAAAAGGTTTTGAACATGATGTCAATAGAAGAGGTCTAATAGTGAGACTAGCCATCATTCTAAGTTTTATCTTTGGATGTGAAACAAAGTTCCTGTAAAGTTTCAATCTTTTTAAAGTAATCTTGCTATCAGTTTTGTTAATTTATCAAGCATTATCAATTAAATAATAAATATGATGCACATGGAATGTAGATGTTACAAAAAGAAATTGTAAAAGAAACAAGCAATTGTATTTAATTTAAAGGAAAAAGATTACAATTCATGAAAAACTCTAAGATATACAAATGAGTTAGGAATAGATTTTTCGAGTAGCTAGTGCTCATGATGCTAATGACATGAATATTTCACTAAGTGTTTTCGAAGACCTTTTTCAAGCAGTTAATCCTTTTAGTGTTGGCTAACCATGAAAAGACTCTTTGGATTGCCCAATGATGCCATGATTGCCTTGGGCTTAGGTTTCTCTAGGTTTAGGTTAAAATAAGGTTTGGCAGGGTAGGTCAAAGTAGGATAGGTGGATCAAGTACTGGCATTTTGGTCATGGCATAGTGCATAGGTTAGGTTAGTGTGGATTTGGGGTTGGTGCTAGTCTGAATTTGGTTAGGTTTGGATAAAAAAGTGTTTACTAAGTCATTTTTTTGACTTTTCAACTTAAGTTAGTTTTCTTAGACACTTTTGTAGGTTTTTTTCAAGTTTTTTAGGGTTAAATTATTCTTTTTTGGTTTTTGCCTTAAAATCCTATTTAGGCATAGTGTTTTTTAACGAAATTAGAGTTGATATGGTTGGGCAAGTCACTTCCATCGATTTCGATTAACATTAGGGCTTCTCTAGAAAATATATGTTTCACTATGTATGGCTCTTCCCTGTTTAGGGTTAATTTTCCTCGATCATCTTTGTGGATTATGGGGATTTATTTAAGTGCTAAGTCATTTACTTGAAACTGATACAGACTTTCTTGTTATAGGCCTTCATCATACATTTTTGGTACATTTGCCTATGACAATTAGCTTTCATTCTTTTTTCCTTGGTGTGATTAACTTGCTCATGTCATTTCTTGACCTATTCAGCTTCTTCAAGTTGTTATTCCATCAAGATCTTGAGTGAGGAGATCTCAACTTTGATAGGTAGAACAGCCTTTATGCCATAGACTAGGGAAAATAGGGAGCACCCTTAGAAGTTTGAATTGCTATACGATAAAAGTGTAGCATAAAAGGTAACTTCTCATGTCAATCTTTTATGTTTCATCCATCTTCTTGACTATTTTCTTAATGTTCTTGTTGGTTGCTTCAAGTACCCATTCATTTTTGGGCAGTACGGGAATGAGTTATGATGTTGGATTCTAAACTAAGAACAAATTGCTTGCATTATCTTGTATTTCAAGTTGCATGTATTGTCAGTAATAATCTATTTGGAGAGCCTATACTTGCAAATAATGTCCCATTTTACAAATTTGCACACCATAAATTTGGTGATGTTGGCATATGAAGCTACTTTTACTTACTTGGTAAAATAGTTTATGGCAACCAAGATGAAATGGTGCCCATTGGAAGCCTTAGAGGTGATGGGTCCGATCATATCCATTCCTCACATATAAAGAAAGGCCATGGAGCTGTCATAATGTGCAAAGATTCCCTTGGCTTCGAAGCATCCATACACCAGTGTAATACTTTATCCTAGCCTTTCTTGTATAAAATCCTACCATCCAGAACAAAGCTCATAGCCATTCTTCAGATGGTTCTCTTATCAATTTTGATAGCATGCTTGGGATACTATTGATCTTTAACGTATCGAAGAATATCATGGTACCAGGGTTAATTGATCTTTTTCTTCCTCTATACTATGACAATGAACTAGAGCTTCATGGATATTCATCTAAATAGGTGTGACCTCTGACTCTTGGTTTACTTTGAACATAAAGGCCAAGGTTGCTAAAGCATCAGCCATTTGGTTTTTTGCCTGAGGTAAATGTTGGAAGCTGATTTCTTTAAATTCTTGTTTTAATTCAGAGATTAGCCTTCCATATTAGATTAGCTTAGCATCTTGAGTCTCTCACTCTCTTCAGAGCTGATAGATCACTAAGGCTGAATCTTGAATGCTTGCAGAGTTCTGATACCTTTTTTGATGGCAGCTTGAAGTCCTATGAAATAAGCTTCGTATTCGGCTATGTTGTTGACAAAGTTAGAATTACATCGATTCCATGCCCCAATGTATTTAAAGCTCCATCAAAGTACGTCTTCCAAGACTGGCAACAATCAAGAGTATTATTTGCGTCAGATGTGCACATTAAGTCTTCATCTGGAAACTCAAAATCCAAAGGCTGATAGTCATTTATTACTTGCTTGCCAAGAAGTTGGCTACCACACTACCTTTAATGGCTTTCTGATTTACGTAAATAATATCATATTCAAGGAATAAGACTTGCCACCTGGCTAACCTTTTTAACGAGGTAGGGCTAGGCTAGGTAAGATCGTATGCCTATTGAAAACAATATTATGAGTTACAAAACTTAAAACACTGATTTCAAGGTCTACAAAGTCTAGAGATTTGTTAGTAAGGTTCGAGAGTTGGTTATGTGTGGGGAAGAACTAGCATCCCTACATTGCCTGAATCAATACCTCTAACTATGTCTCACTTTAATATCAGTTAAATCGATTACATTTGGTCTCTATTTATATATAATCCTTTTTAATGGATGAAGTTTTGAAAAATGGAAATCTGGGTTTTTTAAAGAAAATTAGATCACCTATGAGCCTCGGAGATGTGAGGAACATAGAGAGTTTTGTGAAAACGATGTCTGGATTGGATTTTTAAAAAATTGGATGCTTTGTAGCAGTCACTGGAGAGATACCAACACGAAACATCGCCTAGTAAAATTTATTGGAAAATGAATTTTAAATATGGATACAAAATAATCACTACAAAAGGAAACAAGTTAGTAAGGTGAAAAATGAGAAATATAAAAATATCATAAATAAGTAATCAAAAACAAAAGACCATAAAAAGGAAGGACGATCGAAATGTATCCCATAATTACTTTCAGACTGATCTAGATTTGGTGGTGATTTAAAAAAGAAGGATGATTTTTATCAAAGCCGTTTGAGGCATCCAGAAGAGAGAAAATTTTAGGTGTTTTTGAGGTAAAGCGAGGTTAGAGTATCCCTTCAAAAAGGTTGGTTAGAGTATCCACTAAGTTAGGAAAACATTTAGGAACAAAGAGAAAATTTGAATTTTTAATTAAAAATTGGGTTAAAGTATCCCCAAAGTTAGAAAAACATTTAAAAATAAGGAGAAAATCTATATTTGAAAAAAAAGGGTTAGAGTATCCTTTTCAGTAGTGGAGTTAGAGTATCTCCACTAGCAAAAATTTTAATACAAAATCTTATTTTTTGTACTTTAATCTTGATCCAAGTCAAAAGGGATCAATGTTGTGAGAGAGACTAAATGCGTGTATTTCGGGACATCCGAATGTCTTGATAAAAGGAAATTCAAAAACTAGGTTGAAATAGGGGATAGCATTATGTCCCTTCTATTCTTACATTTTGTTAGGTACATCCTAAAGCTCTAGGGGGTAAATGAGGTACCGTTGGGAAGTTAACTCAACAAGGTTTAATATAAAAATATTCTAAAAATTCTAGAAAATCTTTTTCTAGACAGAATTAATTTTTGAAGTTAGGTTCGTCTCAGCACTAGCATCACGTATAATTAAAAGGCCATGATAGATTTGGAAAAGTCATTCCAAGCTTATCTGGGATTGTTAGATCATAGATAATACCTTTCTAGAAAAGGAATTTTGTGAACTCTTTGGGAAAAATATTTGAAAATTTTGTAAAAATCATTTGATGGGTCGTAATGGCTCAAACAAAGTGCTGCATGCTAGTTCTAAGGGTTTCAAATAGCAAAGGTTTAAAAAATCATAACTCTCTCGTCTAAATGATCTGAGGGCAAATAAGACACCATTAGAAAGGTAATTCAATGCCTTAAAAAAAATTATAAAAATCAAAGGAAATATTTTGTGGTTCGAAAATGATTTTTCAAATTCAAACTAAAGTGCTACCAAAGCAAAATAGGGGGATTATTCGATATTCTAGCTTTTTTGAAGATGGACTCAGGTTTAGGATATCTGAATGTCAGTGACAGAAAATAACATGGGCTTCACAAGTTCATTCCACAATCCTGGAGCAGTTTAGGAAGATGGAACAACCCATTGACCATGTTACAAAAAGGAACACGAGACTCAAGATCAAGGATTAATACTAAAAATGATTTCTTTTTCTTCGTTTTTTTGGAAAATGAACTTATTTCACCAGGAATCCAGAGCTAAAATGTTGATTTGCCCCCAAGATTAGGAGACCAATTTGATGAACTTAACTTAGGGATTTTTTAAAAATTAGTTTGTAAGAAACAAACACGCATTTTACTGGAGATATCATGAAAAAAATACAATACATACCATGATAAACATAGATTAAACATGCAAAGATGCAAAGATGACGTTTTGACATGGAAATGGGTTACAACAATGCAAGAAAATGAAAAATAGGGTGCAATGGAGATGATATGAACATATTTGAAAAAGAATGGATGCTAGAGTTGTGAAGACAACATTTTTATTTCATGAGCCTCTTTAAAACACAAGAAAAATATTTGAACATACCTAAGACACATTAAAGTGACAATTTAATATGAAATGGATATGTGAATATGGAAGGAACATTGCAAAAGATGCGTGAAATAGGCTGTATGATGATGAAAATGAAGCATGGTGAGTTTATATATGTAACAACATCAAGGTGTCAGGAGGGTCATCAAGATCCTAGGACTATGACAACTAAGGCAACAAAGATGCATGGGAGTATTGAGAGGGTTGGTATCATGAAGGGCTCACTAAAATGAAATGAATGATCTAAACAGAAAATATATGGAACAAGGTAAAAAAGTATACCAGTAAAAGCTTAAAGTTTCTTCATTTCTTAAAGTAGTAACTTTGAGCCTTGTTTTTTCCCTCTTTTTGCTATCCTTTAGCAAGAAAAAGGTGAAAGGAAAAAGCTTTCTGGTAATAAGGTTGCTGATGGGGTGTTTTAAGGATAAAAGTGTATGAAAGGTTAAGTTTTGAAGGTGTTCTGGTGGTGGTTTTGGGGATCTATGGGAATGGAGGTTGGTTGAGGGCGAAAGGTAATGGAACAGTGTTTTGGTGAGATGTTGGAGCTGGAGTTGATGGAGGATTTATGGGGATGGATGAAGAGTTTTCAAGGATTGCTGGAGAGCTTCTTTGATGGCTGAGAGTTTTTTTTTATGGGAGAGAGTTTTTTTTTTTAGATGGGAGAAAGTCCTCTTCAAATAATTGATGGTCCCTCTTTTAATCTAATGTTCAGCCAATGCCTTTAGGAAACAAGGTAAAGGCATTTTTTATTTTTCTCTTCTGGACCTATGAATATCTCTAGCTACCATGCTTAGCTAGTTTTTTTTTCATTAGTTTTATCATGCTGAGAAAGAGAGCAAAATGGCTGCAATAGCCTCCCAGCTGATGATATGCCTGCCACCTTCTTACAACCATATATCTTGTGAAAGTGACCTTTTCCATTGGTTGTTTAGGTTTTAAAATTTTTTTAATCTGATCATAGGCCCAAAGCCAAGGTTTGCAATGTTTTATGACCATTTCTTGGTGCTAAAAACATGTTTAAATCAGATTTTCAAAGGTTGAAAAATGGTCCGAGCAAGGTAAAATGCCTTACTGTATCTATATAAAACATGTTGCATCGATACACAAGGTAATTTTTACCCTTGAGTATCGATAAAAGAAGTAGTGTATCGATACTAAGAGCATAAATTATTTCCAATCTCGAGACTTAAAGGCTTGTATTGATACTCCATGGACTTGTATCAATACTCATGCTTCTGTATCGATACATTTTGCCAAAAATCATAACTTTAGCTACTGCCAAGGCCTGTATCGAAACAGACATGCTAGGTATCGATACCATACCTTGGGTATCGATACTAAACCCTCTAGTATCGATACTACATGCAAAAATTTAGGTTTTTCGCACCGTAAAAGCCTCATATCAATACTTGTGTACCAACATAACTTGCACATACCCGTGGCTTCTTGAGTTAACTTAACTTAGTCATAAACAGTGAGAAATTAACCTATGTATTCATTTGAATTACCCTGGTGACACCATGAAAAGTCACCTTTTATGCCTCGATTTTATATTTGTCTTTAATACAGCCTATAGGCATTTTAGACCTTTCTAAGAAACATTTTTGCCTATTACCATGTGGCCTAATAGTGCCTAATGACACAGCACCCAGCAGTCATACTCCAGTTTTTATTTCCATTTTTTGATTTTATCATCTTTTACTTAACTCCTAGGATACCAAAAATTAGCTCAGACAAAATGAGGTATCTACGAGAAGATTATATCACATTTATCAATTATCTAGGATATAAATCTAGCTATATAGTTTAACCTTCTTAGGAAGCTCTTCATTCCTTTTGAGTACGAGGCACTGGCAGATTTTAAATGGCTTTCACTCTGTCAGGATCAACCTTTATCCCTCTTTCACTTACAAAGAAGCCCAATAGCTTACCAAATGTGACACAAAAAGTGCATCTAGCAGGGTTGAGCTTAAGCTGGCATTTACATAGCCATTTGAAGAGATTTTTAAGGTTGGCAACATGCTTACTCTCCTTAGGTGATTTGGCAATCATGTCATCCATATAGACCTATATCTCCTTGTGCATGAGGTTATAGAACAACATCACTATTGCTCTCTAATAGGTTACCCTGATGTTCTTGAGTCTAAAAGGCATAACTTTGCAGCAAAGAGCACCTGACATGGATGTGAAAGTGGTTTTCTCCATGTTCTCGAGTGCCATTTTAATATGGTTGTAACTTGAAAATCCATCAATGAAGAAAACCATTGAATTTTTTGCGATGTCATTGGCTAGAGTCTCAATGTGAGGTAAAAAGAAGTTTTCTTTAAGGTTGACCCAATTTAAATCCCTGTGGTCTACACATATCTGCTATCCTCTTTAGGGACTAAGACTATTTTGGCTACCTATTGAAGATACTGAGCTACTTCGAGAAATCCTACATTGAATGACATTTTCACTTTCTTTTCAATTTTTAGAAGCATTTTTAATTTATTCTCCTAAGCTTTTATTGTATGGGCTTGCATTTGGGTTTGAAGGGAAGTTTACGGACCATTATGTTAGTGTCTAGTTCAGGCATGTCTTGTTAAAACTAGGCAAAAAAGTCATAATATTCTTAGAGAAGGTTTATCAATTTAGTTCAGGTTAAAGGGTTTATGGAGGTTCCAATCTTGATTGCTTTTCGAGCTTTCTTTCTATTAAGATTTGTTGTATCAATAGGTTCTTTATGGGGTAAGATCTATTTTTCTTCTTGTTCAGTTAATATTAACAGATTTGTTACACAAGGTTCTCTTGAGAATCCCCCTCAGACTCGACCTCATTAATGTAGATTGATTGCTTAGCCATAAATTAAATAATTTATGACCTTAACTTAGCTCAAGTTGAAGGGAACAAAATCCAAGCTTATGTATTTGGCCTTCATGATGCCTCAAGACACTCACTTGAAGACTTAAAAAAATAGGTGTCTACAACTTAGTGCACATAGATATAATGCTATTGCCTCTCAAGATTTTAACAACACCATCTTGACAAGTTGTACTACTTTCAAGGTCCATGAATTATGAAATTTTACAAAATTTTTCTCTTTACAAGGACCTATTCCTAAGCTTTAGAGTTGAAAAATAAATATAACAAAATCCTTAGAAAATCAAAGCAACTGAGGAAAGAAATAAACTTAAGAATTTGTGAATAAATTGGATTTTTGAATAATTTAAATGTCAAATCCCCTAAAGCACCTATTTATAGAACTTAGGAGGCCTAAACATTAGTTACCCAAAATACATAAATCTACATGATATAGGATATCTATTAATTATGATGAATGTTTAGATTCATGAATTTATATAATTAATAAATCTAGTTAATATCGTTCATCTATATTCATAGTTCATAAATATTAAAATTCATAAATTTACATGATCAGTAGATATTCTTATTTATCAAACCATAACTAATGTATTGGTTCATGTATTGATATTATTAGGGATTAAAAATTATTGATCAGATAGGAATTAAACAACAAAACATTTTTTGATTAATAAAACCCAAGTCTAGAGCCCACGACCCGAATAATAAGACAAGTTAAATATCAAATATATGAGAATTTTTGGGTTAGTCATTTTGCCATCTAAAGGTTCTTTAAGGTCAATTTCTCATCACCAATAATTGCTTTTAAACATGTTAATATTTAGCGTTAAATTACTCATAGTGGACTAAAAAATTTAATAAACTAATTAGTCATAAATATGATTAGATCCCACATTTATTTTGGCCCCACAAGTGCCATTAATCATGTTTTACAAAACTAATTTCCGACAATAGGTTAGGTTGTCCTGAATTAAGAAAACCTATATTCAAGTCAACCCTTGGATGTAGGTTTTCCAAATTTGAATTGATCTGGCTTAGCTTGTATTTAATAATAAAAAATATATTTTATTTACATTTAATTATATAATATTAATATAAAAATATTTTTTGCACATTTTTAATATTTTAAATTGTAATTCAGGTTTTGGTGTGACAGACCTTATTTGGGCTTGGTCAAGAAATCTAAATTTTTTTCCAATTCACAGATTAACCTTGTCCGGTCGATGGACACCTTACTTGGAAATATAAAATTATATATTAATTCTCATAGTTTCTGTTTAACTATAAAGTTATTAAAAAAGAATAACTTGAAAATTTAATTTCTTTTTAATTATATAATTATAAAAAATTTTGTCAAGAAAGGGAAACCACCCTGCATAAGGATAGCTTCCTTTGATACTTTTAAAAAATAACAACTTTCATGTATGTAAGCTATCCTTACCTTTCTTTAATAGTTACATTTTAAAGCCACCTTTGTTAAGGGTGGGCACCATTCATTGTGTTTTTTTAAGTTACAAGAAAGGAAACCGCCATCAATGATGATTGCTTTCTTTTTACATTAAAAAAGAGTGCATTTTGGTGCATAATTTCAAAACATTAGTACATTCCTTATTAAATGATTGAAGCAATATTATTATAAAAAAGCCTACATAATAAACATATTAGTATAAGATATGTTTGCCTTATTCAAGCTCTATTCATTGTTTACATACAAAAAAAAAAGATAAAATTGAAATAAACAAAATTCTAGCATAAACTTTTCTATAAAAAGGATACTCAAAAAGAATTTAGAGAAGTTGTATATTCTTTTGTTACACATTACTATAACGTAATTTAAGACTACATGAGTACCAATTAGATCTTTTCATGACCATGTCAAATCACAACTTGATTTTTTTAAATCCCTTACCTCAACTATGCTTGTAGACCCTTTTTATTGTTTAGAAAAATATTAAAATATTTAGTAGTTATATGCTTTTACAATTAAATTTAAATAAAAATTTTATACAGATATATTCTATATATTTTAAATGGATGTGTCATACTGTGCTGAAGGTGAATCCTACCAATCAAAGTGGGTGAAAATAATTTATTCAAAAGATTGAGTCATCAAAGTGAGTCGATTTCCCAACTTTCCCCACGACTATATCATATAGCCCAGAAATTAGGAGTCATTATCAATTTTTTGGGTTAGGTGCACCTCGTCATCTATTAAGATTTGTTGTTTGAGGGTTGTAAAACCCTCAAAAATGGATCCCAAGGTTTGCCTATAAACCAAAGAAATAAATTTTAAGGTTCAAGAGTCATTTACTTATAGGGAAGGATAAGCACCCCACAACGCCCATAAATTGGTTCATTTTAATTACATGTTATCCTAAACCTTCTTTCAGATTGGTTTTAATTTTTGATATTCAAAAGAATTTTAAAATTAGTTATTATTACTGTTGTTTCCTTTGATGTTAATCGAGTTTAATTTTTTTAAATGTAAAATATTTCATACCATAGTAGAATACCCATTGAAACATAAAAGGTTTATTTTTCCAAAATCTTTTGAAAATTTTGATCCACTATTTTGTGGAGTGTATTCTATCATTAAAATAATTAATGAAACCCCTTCCATATACTAGAAAAAATCTATTGACTATTTTTAAATAGGGGATATTGACTTTTTTTATTAAGGAAAAGCTCATTTTCACCCTTTGTGTTTTGACCCGTGTGACACTTAATACCTTTTGTTTCTTTGCTAACATTTAACCCTTTATGCTTTGGACTATTAGACAAATTAGGCATTGTTAGATTTTTGCCTAGTTGATGATTTTACACCCAAACTACCCTTATTCTTCTTTTCATTGATTTTATAAAGAAAACTCTAAATCTAAATTGAAGAGCAAAATTATCTAAAAGGAGTTTAGTTCAATAAATGACCAAAATCCAATTCAATTAAACCCAAGATAAAAATAGCCTATCATCCCAAATTTTAAATCCTATTTAAGAATATTCTATAATATAATCATTTTACCTAACAAATTCCTTTAATCTCATGAAAATAAGACTTAATTCTATAACTAACAAATTAAATTAGGTTTTTTATTTTTTAAATTCTAAAATCAAAATAAATATTTATTATTAAGTGAAGTTTGATTTCCTTTAATTCTTTCTTTTCACAATATAAAATAGAGAAAATTGGAATTTAACTTTTAAGCCTTTTAACCAATTTTTTTCTAAAAAAATATGGGAATTCTTCAAGTCAAAGGAGCATGAAAAGAAATGATATCCTATCTGAAGAAACATGAAAAAAATGAAAACCTATTAGAGAAGACATTAATTTTGACTGAAAATAAAACCCATAATTTGAAATAGAGAGAAAGAATAGGGTTTATTAAAGAAAACAAAAAAAAGGAAAATTTTATGAATGGAAAATGAAAATTTCAAGTTTACTAATTATAAACAAAAAAAAAAAAAGAAACTAAGGAAAAGAAAAAGTAAAAAGAAAATGGAAAATTTGATGAATGGAACAAAAATCAAAGAATAGGATTTAGATAGAGAGAGACAAAAAGAATGGAGAAAGTTAGAGACAGAAGAAATGATGAAAAAGAAATAAACAATAAAAATAGGTGTATAGTAATTTATCTAAAGAATCTTATAGTGTTACCCTGTGATAAATAAAATGAAATCATAAGGGATACAAATGTTGGCACGACTGATTTAGAATTGTAAAGAGAAAAGAAAGAGTGGAAAAAATTAAAGAGAGAAGAAATAACGAAAAAAAGTAAAAAATAAAAAATAAGGGGTATAATACTAATTTACCATAAAAATTCTAATAGCGTTATCCTGTGATAAATGGAATGAAATCACAAGTGATATAAATGTATGCATAGGTTTTTTTTTGTCACTCAGCCAAAGCACAAGAGTTGAAAATGAACTTTTCTCTTTTTATTAAAATACATTTTATAGTAAAACATATTTAATTACTCTACAAAATATAAGACCTAAGGGTTTGATATCGATGTGGAAGTGCTAATCTTAACCCTAATTACTCCATTCTAATGGAGAATGGTTGCCCTAAAATTTCAATTTTGTTATGGAAGTGCTAAAAAGGCTGTAGGCAATGTGCCTCCCATGAAGAAAGCACGCATGACTTAAAAGCATGTTTTGATAGGGAAATATCCTCTCGTCCAATATTTTTCCTTTTTTTGACGTGATTGGAGTAACAAAGTATGGATTCTTGGCTTTTGACCATGAAAGGGGGCTATTAGATGAATTATTGTTTCAACTAGTCTTGTGTCACCACCATAATCTGGCTAACAATTAGAGTTGCCACTGATCATTTGGGCTAAGTGTGAGTGGATGCCTATTGAATCTGATATCCAGAGTTACGAAACTCAGAATATCAATTACATGGTTTGCATAATTTAGAGATTTGATGATTGGCTTTGAAAGTTGGTTACGTGTAAAAAGGTACGAACCTCCTCACAACACTTGAAATTGTGCCTTTCTGGCTATGTTTTAACTTAGTTTTGGTTTTCTGGATTTTGACTTGCCATTATTTGATATAATCCCCTTTTAATGTATAAATTTTGCATAAAATAGTAAACTCAGGTTTTAAGAAAGTTTAAATCTTATATGTGCCTTGGAAATGTGGAGAACATAGAGAAAATGACTATAAATGATCTTTAATTTTAATTTTTTATAAAATCAAATATTCCAAGTCAAGCACTAGAGGGATACCAACATGAAACATTGCCTTTGTGATTTTTTGAAAATGGTTTCTAAATATATGAATGTGAGATAAACAACATAAGGGAAAATGTGTTAGTAAGATGAAAAAGAAATAATATTGCATAAAATAATTCATACAAAATAGGAAATAAGGGAAGGGATGATTATAATGTATCTCGTTATTATCATCAGTTATCTAGAAATATCTGCGCCAACAATTTTGGAGATGCGTCGAGATCCATTGATTAATTGAGCTACGAAAATAGGTTTCAAATTTTGCAAAAGTCTAGAGTGACCTAAGAGAGAGAAAATTTAATTTTTTTCTTGATAAATTTTGACAGACAGGGTTAGAGTATCCCCATAAAAGTTAGGTTAGAGTATCCTCGAAGGTGAAAATTTTAGTGATTTTTGAAATTTGAATGATGTTTGTAAAAGCAAGGTTAGAGTATCCCCTTTGAAGATGAGGTTGGAGCATCCCCATAGATGAAAATTTTGATGATTTTTGAGAAATGAACTCAAAAGATTTATCTTGGCAAAGGTTTAGTGATTTCTTGACGAAATGGCATTTTTGATAAATTCTTGACAAAATAACTGATTTTTGATTAAAAAGTAAATTGATAAAAATAAAGGTGACATGACAAAGATTGCTCATGCCTTGATCCAAATCTATGAGGTTGACACATATATTTTAACTTGAAAGGACTAATTGAGATCACATAGAGCAGCCAAATGCCTTGGAGTAGGATTCGTAAGAAATCAATTTTGACTAATGCTAAAAACTAGGGACATTATTGCACTATCCCCTAATTTGATTTTGTTGTAGGCAAATTCTAAGTTTATAGGGGTCAGGTGAGGTACCATTGGC
Source organism: Adansonia rubrostipa (assembly GCA_038381775.1). Taxonomy (NCBI): domain Eukaryota; kingdom Viridiplantae; phylum Streptophyta; class Magnoliopsida; order Malvales; family Malvaceae; genus Adansonia; species Adansonia rubrostipa. The sequence goes on from JBBYHM010017758.1 coordinate 24,213, forward strand.
AAGCTGACTCCATAAGAGTTGATGTAAGAATATTTCAAACATCTTGGAAAAATTATTTTCTAGGTGGAAATAATTTTGAAAGTTGGTCTGGTGTTATGTTGACAGCACATGCAAGAGAAAACGTGTGATGAACTTTGAAAAATTATTCTTGATTCATTAAATCACAAACAATACCTTTTCAAGAAAAAAGAATTTCATGAAATTTCAGTGAAAAATAAATTCAAAATTCATAAAAATCATTTGATTGGCCGAGATAGTCCAAACATAATGCAGTTCTCTAATTCTAAAGGTTCTAAACAGTTTTAATTTGAAAAAATAGTATTTCCCTCATCCAAAATGATTCGAGGGCAAATGAGATATCTTTGAAAAGGTAATACAATGCCTTTCTAGAGAAAAGTATCAAAACCTTTTAAAAAAATGTTTTAGGTTTGGAAATAATTTTTTAATTCATGACCACAGTGCTATCAAGACAAAAATAAGGGAATTTTTCAATTTTTTTGGGTTTCTTAGTACTAAACTCGAGTCATGGACATCCGAATGACCATTATTGTAGAAAAATGTAGGAGCTTTACAGGTTCATCTCACAATCCCAAAGTGATTTGGGATGATGAAACAATCCATTGACCATGTTATAAGAACTTTAGGTAAAGAACAGGGCATAAGCAACTTGAAGTAAGAAAGCTAGTATTTTAATTTTTGAAAATAGGAATTTTGACCTTAAAAACCCCTGAATCCAAACACAAAGAATTGATTTTTTTCCCCTAAGAATAAAGGACTAATGAGATAAAAAACCTTAAGTCCATATTAATCCTCATTTATTGAGGTTAATATGGCTTTAACTTGGGGAAGTTTTTAGAAAATCATATTTCAATAGCAAATAAGCAGGCATCTACTACAAACATAAGATGGACCAAACATGATATGCATGTTAATAGGCATGGATAACATGTTTAGACATGGAAAGATGGCATGTTAACATGATATTAGTAACAAAAATGCAAGAAAATAACAATAGAGTACATGGACATGTTAGTTTCATGAATGACAACAAGAGTTATGCCATGGAAATATTGTGAACATGCTTAAATAAAAATGAACAACTAGTTGGAATTTTATGGCAGCATCAGAACATATTTTAAGAAAAGCTAAGCACATGGAAGCAAAGAAATATTCTAGAAAGGTCTACCACATCCAAGGCCATAAAATACATGAGTTTTCCTTAAAAAAAGGTCATGGTTACATGGATTTTTAGCTCACTACAGTGATGAAGATAATGAAAAATAGAAAATTAATGAAAAAAAAGTGAAGAAAATATATTAACAAATGTTAAACCTTAGTCTTTCCTTTAAGCAACACTTTTGAGCTTACTTTCCCCTTCTTTTTTTCTTAAATTTTTAGCAAGAAAAGGATGAAAAGAAGGAGTTACTTTTTTAGAATGTTAAATGTAAGTGAAAATATGAGTTTCTAGAAGGGTTTTTGGTAGGTGTTTAAGGGAGCTATGAGAATGAAGTTTTTGACTGAGGGGTAGAAGGCAATGAAACAGTGTTTTTGCAATTATTTTTATGTCTCACCTTTATTGAGCCAAAGTTGGCTTTTTATACGCAAGTGATCAGGCAAGATTTATTTTTTTAACTTTATTTTTGGAGATACTCCAACCCCTTTCTTTGAAAGGATACTTCAACCCTGATTTACCTAAAAAATCTAAAATTTTCTTTTGGATGCCTGAAACTGCTTTGATTGAAATCATCTTTGACCCTCTAAATTACCACTGAATCCAGACTGATCTCTAAAATTGTCATCCTAGTTTATTCTTCAATAATTAAAGGCAATTATGAGATACATTTTGATTGTCCCTCATTTTTACATTATTTTGTTTGTGATTGCTTGCTCATGATATTATTATATTTCTCTTTTTTCATCTTACTGACATGTTTCTTTTTGTAGTGATTTTAGTGCATTCATGTTTAAAATTTGTTGTTTAATAAAGCTTATAAGGCAATGTTCCATGTTAGTATTTCTTCAGTGCCTAATATGGAACATGTAATTTTTTAAATCCAATATGGACATTGTTTTCACAAAATCCCTATGTTCCTCACATCTTCAAGGTGCATAGGTGAGCTAATTTTTTTTTAAAAAAAGAAAAAACCCTGATCTAAATTTACAAAGCTTCATGCATTAAAGGGAATTATATATAAATAAACACCAAATGGAACCAATTTAACTGGGACCAAAGTGAGACATAGTTAGTAGGTACTGATTTCAGGCATTGTGGAGATGCTAATTCTTTCCTGCCCATAACCAACTCCTGAATCCAACCAATAAATCTTTAGACTTTTTAGACCTTGGAATCGATGTTTTAGGTTTTATAACTTAAAAATTTATTTTTAATAGGCATCCGATCTTGCCTAGCCTAAAATGATCAGTGGTGACTCCAAGTTTATGGCTACTTCATGGTGGTCACTCGAGACTCATTGGATGAGCGATTTGCCCGACGATCTCCCTCTCTTTCACATTATTATGACTAATCAAAATCTTGATCATGGGATAACTAAAAGGCTCAATCATAACTAACCATCATTCATTTTTAAGTTGAGTATACTATGCCTTTTAGATCATCCGAAGTTTTTGAGGTAGGCATATGGTGACACCCAAGGTTTATCAATTTGCTCTAGATTTCCAGAGGCTTTAAATGTTAAGGTTTTCCTTTCTTTAAAGGTATGAGAGGTCCATGATTATTTACTACGACAAGGTTTTGAACACATTTTTAAGATGTAGGGTCTAAAGGCAAGACTGGTTATGGCCATAAAAGTTCATTCTTAGTCTTTAGACATAAAACAAAGCCCTTGTAAAGTTTTATCTTTCCAAGTAATGCTAGGCAATCTTATTATAAGTTTTGTTTGTTTATCAAGCATTATCAATTAAATGATAAACATGATTTAACATGGAATATATGGTTACGGAAGGATTTTATGAGAAATCAAGTAATTGTATTTTTATTCAAAGAAAGAAGGTACAAGTTTTGACAAACTTATGAGATTGTGAAAGATTTTGAAATACAAAAGAGATAAGAAAAGTTTTCCTGGTTGATTAGCTTTGATGCTGATGACATGAATTCTCTACTGAGTGCTTTTGAAGAATTTTCTCGAGCAATTAATCTTTTTAGTGCTGGCCGACTCATAAGAAGATTCCTTAGATTTCCCCATAGTGGGATAGGGCCTTAAAGTTAGGTAGTTTCCATTTTTCGAGTACAAGTATGGATAAGGTTTGGTAGGGTTGGTGAGCATAGAATAAATGGGTTAGGTTATGACTTGGTATCTTGATCAGAGTTGTGAATATAGGGTAAAAGGGTTAGTCACTTAAGTTACTTTTGCGGGTTTTAACTTAAACTGGTTTTTTTTTCCTTCTTCTTTCTTTTTGTTTTCATTTTGTATTGTTTTTTTGTTTCTTTTTTATTTTGTTTTTATTTTTGAAGGTAGACGAAGGACTAATAGGATGCCCTTTTGGGTTTTCATATTACAGTCCTTTCAAGCATACTATTTCTTAATAGAATTAGAGTTCATAGGGTAGGTGGGTCGCTGCCATCCATTCGGTTAAGATTAAGGCTCCTCTAGAGAATACACGTTTCACCATGTATGGCTCTTTCCAATTTGGGTTCCATTTTTTGCAAGCATCTTTACCTATCAGGAGAATTTGTTTGAGTACCAAGTCATCTTCTTGGAACTGGCGAGGATAAACCTTTTATTATAGGCCTTCATTATTCGCTTTTGACACAACTGCCTATGACAAATGGCTTTAATTCTTTTCTTTTCAATGGGATTAAGTTGCTCATATTGGCTCTTAGCCTATTTAGCTTATTCAAGTTAGGATTCCATTAAGACTCTAAGTGAAGAGATTTCAGCCTTGATTAGTAAGACAACCTTCATGCTGTAGACCAAAGAGAATGGGCTAGCACTCGTAGAAGTTCGTATTGCTATGGATAGGCATGTAATGCAAAAGGTAACTTTTCATGCTAATCTTTGTATGTCTTAACCATCTTTTTGACTATTTTTTTGATATTCTTGTTAGCTGTTTCAACTGCTCTATTCCTTTTTAAACTGTATGGGATGGAGTTTTGATGGTGAATCTTGAATTGAGAGTAGAGCTTGTATTATCTTATTTCTTAAATTATGCACATTATATATGATGATCTATTTTAAAAGACCATATTTGCAAATGGTATCCTATTTTACAAATTTATATATAATAGATTTGGTGACATTGGCATAAAAAGCAACCTCTACCCATTTGGTGACATAATTGATAGTAACTAAAATAAAGCAAAGCCTATTAGAAGCCTTAGAAGTAATTGGTCCAATCATGTCCATGCCCCATATAGAAAAAGGCCATGGAGCTATCATAACATGTAGAGGTGTCAGTGGGACATGGATTTTGTCAACATAGATTTGGCATTTGTGACACTTTCGAGCACAACTAATGCAATCCTTTTCGAAAGTCAACCAATAGTAGCCTGATCGCATGACTTGTCTTACCATTCAATGTCTATTAGCGTATGCACCATAAGTTTCTTCCTGAATTTCTTCAAGTATTCTTTTGGATTCGCAGGCATCCACGCATTAGAGTAACAGCTGATCCCATCCATTCTTACAAAAATCCCATCATCCAAAATGAAGTTTGCAGCTAATCGTCTAATAGTTCTCTTGTTAGTTTCGATGGCGTCTTTTAGGCACTATTAATCTTTGATGTATTGAAGGATGTCATAATACCATGGCAAATCGTTTTTCTTTTCTTTAACATTTTAATAATATGCCGGGATTGTATAGATGCTCATTTGAATGAAGCGATGTTCGATTCTCAATTGACTTTGAACATGGATGATAAAGTGACTAAGGCAACAGTAATTTGGTTCTTTTCTCAAGGTAGATCTTGAAAGCTTATATGATCAAACTCTTTCTAAAGCTTTGATATTAGATTCTTGTAATGGATTAGTTTAGCATTACATGTCTGCCATTCTCTCTTCAGTTGGTAAATGATGAGGGCTGAATCTTTAAGCACTTATAGTGTTTAAATGCCTCTTTCAATGGTTGCTTGGAGTCTCATGATGCAGGCCTCATATTTAGCTATGTTATTGGTGCAATCAAAGTTCAATTTGGCTTTGAAAGGGTAATGGTTTTCCTCAGATGAGAGGAAAATTACCCTAGTTCCATGCCCTAGTGCATTTGAAGCTCCATCGAAGTATATTTTCCATGACGACCCATACTTGAGAATGTTCTCTGCCTCAAATATGCATATAAAGCCTTTGTCAAGAAACTTGAAGTTTTAAGGCTGATAGTCATTTGTGGCTTGACTTGCCAAAATTTTTACTATTGCACTACCTTTGATGGCTTTCTGGTTCACAAACATGATATCATACTCAAAAAGCATAACTTGCCATTTAGCTAATCTCCCAAACAAGGTAGGAGCTTCGCATAAATACTTAATGGGATTAAGCTTGGCGATTAGCCATGTAGTGTGGTACAGCATGTATTGCCTTAAACTATGGGCTATCCAAGCTAAAGCACAACATAGCTTCTCTACGAATGAATAATTATTTTCATATTCTGTAAACTTCTTGCTCAGGTAATAGATAGCATGTTCCTTCTTTCCTGATTTATCATGTTATCTTAATACACAGCCCATCGACTTGTCTAAAATTGATAGATACAGGATTAATGGCCGACCGGGCATTGATGGCATAAGTATTAAAGGGCTTGAAAGGTAATGTTTGACCTTATCAAAAGCTTTTCGGCATTCTTGATTCCATTCTCTAGTATTTTGTTTTTAAAGCAGCCAAAAGATCAGATCGCATTTGTCAATCAACTAAGCTATGAATTAGACTATGCAGTTTAGTCTGCCCAAGAAACTTCTCACTTTCTTTTGCGTTCAAGGTGGTAGCAGATTCTAAATGACCTTAACCTTGTCAGGATAATCTCTATTCCTTTTTTGCTCATAATGAAACCTAATAGTTTATCGGATGTGGCCTTAAATGTGCAATTGGTAGGATTTAGCTTGAGCTGGTACTTGCGAAGCCTTTTGAAGAGTTTTCACAAACTGGCCACATGTTCACTCTCTTTTGGCAACTTGGTGATCATATCATTTACATAGACCTCGATTTTCTTATGCTTGAGATCATTGAACAATGTTACCATTACCTTTTGGTAAGTTACCCAAGTGTTCTTAAGCTTGAATGGCATTACTTTGTAGTAGAAAGTGCCCTGCATGGTTATGAAGATGGTCTTTTCCAAGTTTTCAACTGCCATTTTGATCTGGTTATAGCCAAAAACCCATCCATGAAGAAAAATAGTGCATTTTTTGGTAGTGCTGTCTGCTAAAGTGTCAATGTGAGGTAAAGAAAAATTATCTTTTGGGTTGGCTCAGGTTAGATCTTTAAAATCTACACACATCCGTATTTATTATTTTTTTAGGAACTGTGACTATATTGGCTACCCATTTAGGATATTCGGCTACTTCGAGAAATCCTACTTCAAATTGCTTCTTCACTTCTTCTTTAATTTTCAAGAGCATTTTAGGTGTCATCCCTCTGAGCTTTTATTATATAGGCTTACACTCAGGTTTGAAGGAAAGTTTATGGACCATAATGTTGGTATTTAATCCAAGCATGTCTTGGTAGGACCAGGCGAACACATGCCAATATTCTTAGAGAAGACTTATTAGTTTGGCTCGAGTTGATTGTTTTATGGAAGTTTCAATTTTGACTTCTTTCTTATCTTTTTCTATTCTAAGGTTTATGGTTTTGGTAGGGTTCTTCATAAGCTAATATCTATTTTTCTTTCTATTCAACTTGTCTTAATAGGTCTAGAGGTATGGGGTTCTCTTCTGGATCCTTTTCAGATTTAACTCATCGGCATAGATTCGTTGTAGGAAATCAATTCTTGAAGTTTTAGTATGAACATTCATGTCACCTTCATTGGGTACCTAAAAATATGAAAAAGAACACTACATGGAAAAATATGTTAAGAAAGGTCTAAGGTTGACAAGAACTATGAACACAAAAAATGAAATGCATAATGCTTAGTCATTTTCATTGATAACACTTTATAAAAGATGCCAATACAAAGGATCCTACAATGCTTTTAGGTGAGAGCATGTAGGTTTAGTTCATAGCATTACTTCAAAATAAACTTGAATAGTACAAGAATCTCAGTCTCAATCCAAACACTCAAAACAAATCCTAGAGGGCATAGACCAGTCTCTGGACTTGTGGTTAACATTTTTAGCTTATCGATCACATTGATGGGGAAATCTTTGAATGCATTACTCAATATGAGCACAGCATTAACAAAGCCAGTATTTACATGTCCCCCTGGGCAAAAATTTTCTTTAAGTGGTGGGAATATCATTGGCTCATCTTTCATGTCTCATCCTGACAAATGGGCCATCCTCTTGTCATCCCTTTTTTTGAGCTTGAATCCTAGCTCTCTTTTATTGATCTGGTTGACAACTTTTAATGCTTTAACAATCCCTTAGAGGTGTTTTCTGAATCTCTTCTAGCTTGGGCACCTTTGTTGGTAGTCAACCTTAAACCTATATGAGTACTCTCTGATAGGTGAAGCTGAACTACTGGCAACCTTTTCTTGACATAAGTAGCATTGACAAACTTAAAGGATTGGAAAAAGGATTCTGGGATATCTTTATCAGGTTTGAGATATGTGGCATCAGTTAAGGTAGCAGCAATGATATCTTCTTCTCCTTCAACATTGACAAGTTTATTCTTGATGACGAATTTCAACTTTTGGTGCAAAGATAATGTTACTGCCATAACGAAGTGAATCTAAGGCCTTTCCAACAAGCAGTTATACAATGGAGCAATGTCCATTACATGGAAGTTAATTTCGTAAGTACATGGGTTGATATGGAGTGGAATGCTGATGTTCCCCACAATGTTTTAACGAGTTTTATTGAATGCTCACATAATCATGCAACTATTTTGGATGTGATATGCGTCAATGGAGAGCTTGTTTAAGCATGACATAGGCATTACATTTGAAGCTGACTTATTAATAATGAGCACCTTTAGCAACATGGTGCCTTTACAACATGTGGTGATACAAAGGGCTTTGTAGTTTCCCTTTCCTCTGTGTGGGATTTTATCATCACTGAAAGATATGTAATTATCGACAATAGCGATCTAATTGACCTATAGAAATGTCGAGAGGGACATAGGCCTCATTCAAAACTTTGAAAAGGGCATTTCTATGAGCTTCAAAAATTAACAGTAGTGACAACATAGATATCTTGGTGGGTTGCTTGTTCAACTGATTGATGATGTTGCATTCGCTATGTTTGATGAACTTAAGGAATTTTGTAGCTTCTTTCTGATTCCCTAGCTCTTTGAAAACTATTGAGTTTAAGTTTTTTATTGTAGATTTTGCTGCTTAAGGAATAGGACTAGTATTCTCTTGCTAAGTTTCACTTTTTGATACTGCCGAGGCATAACATTGGCCACTCCAACTTAGGTGACTTGCTCCTGAAAGGTCAATGCTTGCTGTTTGCTGATTAGATTCTCCAATGATTGAGGTTTCATATTCATAGTTCCAAAAAATTGCCTTATTGTCTTTATAAAGGAAAGGAGATGGAAGTTTAATGATTATCCTTAGCATGGGTTGAATAGGTTTGGCTTTGACTCTCAGTAGATTATCATACAAGATCAATGGCTTTCCGACTTCATAAGAAGGATTGCCCTTTTTTTCTTTTACAATGTTAACAAATGGTGTTGCATTTGCAAACTTGGTATGCGTGGTTTGCTTTTCATCATAGAATTCAATCCTACCCTCGTTCATCATCCTTTGAACCATAATGCGAAACTTTTTGCATGTTTGAAGAGTATGGCCGTAAACAGTACAAAAATCATAAAAGTCATCAATTTTTTCCTCTGTCTTCTCGGCTGCATTAATTAGCTTAGCTTGCACAAGGATTTACCTAACAAATTCATTGGCGTTCTAACTTCTTTTATATTTTCTACAGTCTCACAATTTTCTTTAATGATCACTCTTTAAGTCTAACTTAGAATGAGTTTGAGACGAACTAGCTTTAGTGTCAAATTTTGGTTGCTGACTAGCCTTCATTTTTCCTTTCCTTTTGTCTTTACAGATTTTTTTCTACCTAAATCATTTTTCATGGCCTTATCGATCATCCCATAGAGTATGACTACATCTGCGAAGCTTTTTAAAAAGCTTTTCTCTACCTTTTTGTAATAAGGAGTTTGCAATGTGTAGATGAATCTGACAATGATCTATTTTTCCATCAATAAGGGATGAATCTGGGCAGCCTTCTCCATCCATCTCAAAGCATATTCTCTAAAACTTTCATTAGCTATCTTTTCCATGCCCATAAGAGATAGATAACTTTAGATTTGGTCATCCATAGGCCTTTCCTCATCATGGCATTAATAGATGGATCGCTGTGTTCATCTTACTCCTTATAGAACTTAATCTTGAATTAGTCCATCATCTTTTAAACCATTTCCAAGAATGGTATGCAATGTTGCAAATCATGTCCTTGATCACAGTAGCAGTAGGATGTCTCAATGGCATTTTTTCTTTGATTTCTATCATCTGTTACTATTTTAGCTTTCATGAAAGCTTGTCAGACCTTGTTCATCGGGGTTTTGACTTATCTAATGCTTCTTTTGACCCAATAATCTTTTTCATCAATTATCATATTTACTTTTGGTTTGGCATGATTAGAGGGTAGATTAGCTCGAGTATTTAGTGTAGGCCTCTGTTCAACCTTATAACTCTTTTTGCTGGTAGAACCTGCACTTTTCTTTTAAATGAAGTGCAATTTTCAATGGAATGGCCTTACGCTCCAGCATGGTATTCATAATAAACATTCCTATCATACCATCTAGGGTATGGTAGTAATCCTGGGTTTATGAATACTGGGGCCACTAGTCTACTTGCCAATAAGTGAGAGTAAATCTTTTTATCAGAGTAAAGGAATGGTTCAAAGTGCTTCCTTTCTTAAGGTGCTTGTTGATTCTTTAAAGCTCTCACGTTATTCATGTGGTGAGGTTATGCACTTTAGGTCACATTTTGAGCATGATATGGTGTAAAGCTCATTGCTAGAGCAAACCCAACAATATGAACTAATTATGGTATGGGGAGTAAGGATTAAGACCTATATTCAACATGCTCGAGAGGTAAATAGGCTATGCTAGATGTACACTTTGATTAAACCTGGCACGATTTTCACCAACAACATTCACCTCATTCTCATTACCTTTATTTATTATCTTCTTGACAATCTAGATGATTCCCTAATGGATATCCTATCACTTTTGCTGGCGTTCTTAATCATTTCACCTAATATAACCATATCAGTAAAATTTTCATGGCACTTCCTATCAACTTTTCATAGTAAGGAGCTCGTAAGGTGCCAACAAACATAGCCGTCATTTTTTTCAGTCTGAGGGGGATAAACTTGAGTTGCCTCTTCTCTCTATCTCTAAGCATATTGCCTAAAGCTCTCAAAAGATTTCTTCTCCATGTTCATCAGAGAGAGGTGATCTAGAGCCCAATCAGACACATGCTTATACTACTCAAGGAATGCTTATGCCAAATCTGCCTATGTTTGAATATTTATAGGATCAAGCCCTATAAACCATCAGAGAGTTGCCCTAGTCAGACTATCTTGGAAGCAATGGATCATTAGTTTCTCATTCTCTTCCTACCCTACCATTTTATGATAGTACATGCAAAGATAGGCAGTGGATTTAGTATCCCATTGTATTCTTTAAAATCAAGCACTTTAAACTTGGGCAGGATAATGAGACTCGAAACTAGCCCCAATGATTTTGCATCTATGATTCTAAACTTGTTATTTCCTTCAACAGCTTGAAGGCACTTCTCCAGTGACTGATACTTGTCTAAGTCTTTGTCATTTTCTAAGGGCCTCTTTGCTTTCTCTTACTTTATTTGCTTATCGAGGTCCAAGACTATAGGCCTTGCTGATGAAGAGCCTATACCTTGAAGCCCTTGAATCAAATAGGATGTTGTTGTAGGATTGATGTAAATAAATAGCTAGGTTGGTAGGATGTTTGTTGTCGGATGATGCTGCCCATGCAATGCCCTTTCTTGAGCATTAGTGGGTTCAATACCATCATTCAAATTGCTTTTACGATTGGACAATTTTTTTCCTACCTCGACTATGCTTGTCTGCCCTTTTTCATTCAATGCATTAGATAATAGCTTGGTTAGTTCAATAATTTAAGCTTGGAGTTCCTCATTCTTACGGAGTGATTGTTCTTGAGACTCCTATACATAAGATCGAGTATTTCAATATGGGCCTAGTGATCGTTTTCCATCACTTTTCAATGATTATAAGCAACTTCACTTTAAAATTATTACCAAATTTAGGCCTTTATGATATGTTCATGCAAATGTTTAATGCAATGAGAGTGAATATGCAATCATGAAAATAAATGAATGACTAAAACAATGAAAGAATTAGGTTAGTCATGCAAACGCAAAAAAGAAAATTAGATTAAAGGGTAGCTCCACCATTGGCATCTTTCATTAATGTAGCAAAATCTCTTGATTACATATGATTACATTCAAAAATGCCTAACACAGTTACATTGCCTAATTACATGGTCCAAGAAAAATAACAAGTCTTGTTCATGGGCTCCAATGGGCATGATATCACATGTCAGGGATCAGGCTACATCCATCATGTTCTCGCCTCTAACTGAGCTACCTGAATTTGTTCTATTAGATGACAATAATGGTGATAGTTTTGGCATGAGTGATCAAGCACTAAAACCATTCTCGCTCTTGCTGTTCGGAAGCTCTCACCAATGCATTGACTTAGTCTTGGTGAGCTTGAAAAAAATGCTTTAAATCTTGAATTTTGAGTATCAAAGCTCCATTTTCAGCTTAGTTAATGTAAGGCTTCTAATCGTTCATTTTTTCTTTGGTAAGTTGATGCAAGAGCACGGGTTCTAACAAGCTTTTCCTTATTGACCCTAGCCATTTCTCTTCATTGATGTAGTTCCTTCTTGATAGTAGTAATTTCTATCTTCCACTCAACTGATGACTCTCCAAGTCTTCAAGACTTGTTTACTTTGTTAAGGGCCATATAGTCTTTCTTCAAACTCGAGATCCTCCTTGAGGTGGTTTTTCTTTTTAACAGCCCTATTCACCTCACTATCCCAAAGGTAGAGGTTCATTTTCAATTGACTATTTTTCTCTTTTAATCAAGTAATCTCCTTGGGAAAGGTTATCATTTCTTGTTCAAACTCTCGCTCGAGTAATTCAATCTCAAAGGGAAATTCATCAACTAGTATTTATGATGTCCTAATACCAGATAAGGGCAAAGTGTCATTAATGCGACAGATCCTTCATTCATCATATCGTGGGGTCATACTACTCTCTTTCTAATATCTCTCCATGCAGCGGCTTTATTTCCATGCATGAAAGGCTAGCCAAACTTTTAACTTGTGATCAGGAACCCCATAATTGAAATCCCATAACTCTAGGTCTTAGACAAAGGGGGATGGATTGACAGCACTGGAATTGTCAAAGGACTAAAAGGGGTACGTAGCTAGTGCTTCCTCATAATCCCATGAGCAACACACAACTATAATCTCAACACAGGTATATGACAATTTTTAGGGAAAACCAAAAGGCCTTCCATGTTACCTTTTCCCCCTTAAGGTTCTGAAATTTCTGGACCCATTGCTTTTTAAATTTGTCTTAAGGTTGTTCCTTCTCAAGTACTTTAGGGATAGGGCTAAAGTTAAGCACGAAGTAGTATGACATCCTACTTTTTTCAGGATAAAAGTAATTGATGAGCCAAATATGAAAAAGTGATGAACATTTGATGAAGCAGCCCATACCCATTTTCTTATAAAAATTAAGATCTCGAATACTTTTGACAATGATAGCTGGTACTGTATTGATGTTACAACACAAATGAGAAAAGGCATCTGCTACCGTGGCTTTAACATAGCCTAATGTCTTTGGGAATATAACTAGACCATATATCACCAAAGCATAGATATCTTGGTTTTTTTAGATGTTAATGGTATTAGCCATTGATTCTTTCAAACTAGCCTATGAGATGCAGTCACTGTTCCTCTTTGTTTTGATATGACTCTTAATCCAAGACTCTATTGCCTTAAGGATTTGAGCTAATCTTTTCTTGAAAGTTAGAGGGTTTAACACCTTGCAGTACATTCTATCGACCTTTACTCTCTCAATGTTTAGTAATGCAGTGTATTCATCAACCATGGGGACCAAATCTCTATGACTGTAACTGAAACACCGATATGCTGGATTCTAAAACTGAGATGTTGCTTGCAATAAGCCGGCATCTAAATAGACTTGGAGCAGAAGAGTAATATCTCCGTATCTCTTAGTGAATAATTTTCTTTCGGTATTGTCCCAATTGGTCTATATAATCCTTAAATCTTTCCAATCATTTTGAAGGTACCCTATCTTGATCTTTTCATACACTATTGGGACATACCCTAGTTTAAAGACGTCTCTATCTTCACACTATCGGCATTCTGACTATGCTCGAACTTGCTCAAAGTGCTTAAGCTTCAAAATGGACTATTGCTCCATGATAGACACCCCTTGATGATTATTGAACCATTGATCGATTATCCCATGGTAATGGTGATTATGATGAAATGATTCATGGTGAAAAAGAAAAGTAAAAAGAGAATGAGTTAGTAACCAATACGAAATAATAGACAAAAGATAAAAAAATGAAAGAATACCAATAAAAGTGTGTCACAAAATTAGCCTAAGAATATGCAGTACAATGCCTAACGGCAGACATGATGATCATGAATGTTAAGGTATTAAACGGGCAGTATAATGGCATGCCCAAATTAAAATTGGCTCTTCATGATGTAACATGATACCTCATGAGGATTAAGACTGATCGTTTAAAATGATAATGTTTGTTCATCACCATCAATGTTAAATACATGCTGAGCCATCATTTGGGTAGCAGGACAGCTTATTTTAGTCAGGTATAACTATTTTACGATGTCATTGCAGGTAATGGCATTCGCTTGACCTTACCTATTTATAGAAGAGGATTTACCGTCGAATGTAATGGCATATCCTAAAGGAATGATCATGAAAATAAAAATGACAAATACGAGTGACAATGTTCACCCATCATCGCCCACATAACCATGGTATATAGGAGTTAAGGTAAGAAATGTTTCCTTGAGTGACCCTACTCTTTCAGGTTATTCTAGCAGCATCTGATATGGTTTGACATGGTTTAACTTGTAAAGTTCACTATATAGGTTTAAGCTGATGCCTATTTTGGTATTTGAATTGCTCCTCCATCTGGTAAGGACAACTAAGGCACCCTGATCCTAGGCCCATTGTGGGCATGGCAGAGTGATTTTGATCCAGTGGATGCATTTTCCTATGCAAATGTGGAGGGGTACTTATGAAAGACATAGGTAATTTACATCCCAAAAGGTCATGCCATGCCTATGCAAGGGTTACTCATGAAGGAGGATGGCTCACTTCTTCCTAACAATTAAGATACTAACCACACCATGCTGTTTGGTGGGAATCTAGTACAAATGCAAGTGCATGCTGTATATTGGGGAAATAATTAAACCTTTTTGTTTAACTCCCATATTGCCATATTTATTCAAATCAACATTTATTTGGGAATAAAAAATCCCTAACTCTCTAAAACAATAGAGAGTAGTAGGCAAAAATAAAAGAGAATTATATCTAAATAATTATGGATACCAAAAAACCAAGAACTGAGTGAGCAATAGCTAGTTATAGGCCTAACTCTTTAGATCGTCCCTAGTGGAGTCATCAAGTTGTCGCCACGTGGCCACCTTTAAAACTTCGGATGATCCGAGGGGCATGGCACACTCAACTTGAAATAAATGATGGATGGTTATAGTCGAGCCTTTGAGTTATCCCATAATCAAGATTTGGATTTGGCATAATAATGTGAAGGAGAGGGAGACTATCGATGAATTGCTCGTCAAATCAAGTCTCAGGTGGCTACCATTAAGTGGCCATAAACTTGGCATCGCCACTGATCATTTTAGGTTAGGCATGATCAGATGCCTATTGAAAATAATATTTTAAGTTATGAAAATGGAAACATCAATTTCAAGATCTACGAAGTTCAGAGATTCAATGCTTTGGTTCGGGCGTTGGTTACGCACAGGGAACGATTACCATCCCTATGACACCCAAAATCAATACCTACTAACTAAGTCTCACTTTGGTCTTGATTAAATTGATTCCATTTACTCTTTAGATACAATTCCTTTTAATGCATGAAGTTTTGTAACTTTAGATCTAATTTTTTTAAAGAAAATTAGCTTACCTACGCGCTTCGGAGATGTAAGGAACATAGGAATTTTCAAAAAATGATGTTCGGATTAGATTTAAAAATTTGGATGTTCTATATTAGGCACTAGAGAGATACCAACACAGAACATTGTCTTGTAAGTTTTATTAAAAAAAAACAAATTTTAAACATGAATGCATGATAATTACTACAAAAATAAGTGCATTAGTAAACAAAAAAAGAGAAATATAATAATATCATAGACAAGCAATCACAAACAAAAAAATGTAAAAAGGAGGGACAATCAAAATGTATCTCATAATTGCCTTTAATTATTGAAGAATAACCAAGATTACAACTTTAGAGATCAGTCTGGTTTGGTGTTAATTTTGAGGGTCAAGGATGATTTTAATTAAAGCATTTTAAGGTATTCGAAAGAAAATTTTGGATTTTTTAGGTAAAGCAGGGTTAGAGTATCCCATCGGAGAGGTAGGGTTAGAGTATCCCCAAAGAAGGAGTTAAAAAAATAGAATAAAGAGGAAATTTGAATTTTTGATTAAGAATGGGGTTGAAATATCCCCATTAGCAAAAATTTTAAAATAGAGGAAAAGAAACATCTAGTATGAATATTTTTTTTTGTATTTTAGCCTTGATCTGAGTCTAAAAAGCTTATGCTATAGGGGAACCAATCAGGTGTATTTCAAAACGTTCGAATCTTTCGATAAAAGGAGATTAAAAAATTAAGTTAAAAAATAAGGGACAACATCATGTCATCTCCTTTCCTGAGTTTATTTTGAGTGCATTTGAAGGCTTCAAGGGGTAAAGAAAAGACTGTTGGAAATGTAACTTGATAAGGTTTAATGTAAAAATATTTTAAAAATTCTAAAAAATTACTTTCGAAGCAAAATTAATTTTTGAAGTTAGGATTGTCTCGACACAGGTAGCATGAACAAGTAAAAGGGCATGATGGATTTTGAAAAATCATTCTAGACTTATCTAGAATCATTAGATCGTGAATAATACCTTTTCGAAAACAAAGGGAATTTTGTGAATTTTTTAAGAAAAATATTTAAAAATTTCATAAAAATCAATTGATGGGCTAAAATGGCTCAAAAAGAATTATTGCACGCCAGTTCCAAGGGTTCTGGACAGCAAAGGTTCAAAAAATCATAACCCCCTTATCCTAGATGATCCGATGGTAGACAAGACACCATTAGAAACGTAATTTGATGCCCTTTACTAGAAAATTATTATGAAAATCAGAGAAATTTTTTGTGGATCAAAAATGATTTTTAAAATTTAGACTACTTTGCTACCAGGATGAAAACAAAGGATTATTTGATTTTTTGGGTTCCGTAGGGATTGAACTCGAATTATGGATGTTCGAACATCCATAACACAGGGTAAAGAATGACACGGGCATCACGAGTTCATTCCATAATCCTAGAGTAGTTCAAGACAATGAAATAACCCATTGACCATGCCATGAATGTGTTGAACTCGAGATCAAGGCCTAGTGTTTCTCGACTAAAAATGGGTCCTTTTGCTTGAAAAACAGCATCTTTAAACTTGTGTCATCATGAATCCAAAACTAAAATATTTGTTTTATCCTAAGATTGGAATACCAATTTCTTGAAAACATTAAATCCATGCTATTCTTTCTCTATTCGAGGTAGCATGAAATTAACTTGGAGATTTTTTTGAAAATCAAATTTTTAGGAAAAAGTAAGTATTTTAATGGAGATGTCATAAACAAAATACAGTGTATACAATGACAAACATGGATTAAACATGAAAACATATAAAGATGACAATTTAACATGAAAATGGCTGACAAAATGCAAGAAGATGACAAATATGGTGCATGGAGATGATATGAACATGTTTAAACAAAGATGGATGCTAGGGTTGTCAAGATAGCATTTTTATTCCATGAGACTCCTTAAAACACAAGAAAATGTATGAACATACATAAGACATGTTAAGGTGACCATTTAAATATGAGATAGATATGTGAATATGGAAGGAACATGGCAAGAAATGCATGAACAAAGGCTGTGTAATGATAAAAATGAAGTATGGTGAGTTTATATATCCAAACAACATCAAGGTGTCAAGAGGGTCATCAAGATCCAAACTACCATAACCAGGACAACAATAATACATGAAAGTCTTAGGGGGTCATGGCTATATAAAGGGCTCACTATAATGAAATGGATTATCAAAACAAAAAATGCATGGAACAAGGTAGAAAATATAACAGCAAAAGCTTGAACTTTCGTCTTTTCTTAAAGCAATAACTTTAAACTCAGTTCTTTCTTTTTTTTTGCTATTAATTAGCAAGAAAAAGATGAAAAAAAGAAGCTTTCTGGTAATATGGTTGCTGTTGGGGTGTTTTAAGGGTGAAAGTGTGTGAAAGGTTGAGTTTTTCAAGGTTGTCTAGTGGTGGTTTTAGGGAGCTACGGGAATGGAAGATGGCTGAGGATGAAAGGTAATGGAACAGTGTTTTTGGTGAGTTTTTGAAACTAGGGATTGCTGAAGGATTTTTGAGAATGGATAGAGTCTTTTTTTAGATTGCTGGAGCTTTTTTGAAAAATGGCTGAAGGTTTTTTTTAGATAGCTGGAAGTTCCCTCTAAATTTACTGCTCAGCCAATGCCTTTAAATGAGAAAGCAAAGGCATTTTTTATCTTTCTTTCTTGCACCAGAGGACATCTCCAGCTACTATGCTCAGCTGATTTTCTTCTTATTGGGTCTGCCATGCTGAGCAGAGTGGTAGAAAGGCTGTGAGAGCTTATAGCTAGAGATATGCCTGCCATGCCTTCTTATAACCATATATTTTATGAAATTAACCCTTGTCATTGGCTATTTGGGCTTTCAAAATTGGTTTAAATTTGATAATAAGCCCGTAGTCAAGGTTTGCAACATTTTATGAAGGCTTCTCGATGCAAAAATCATGTTTAAGTCAGATTTCCAAAGGTTGAAAAGTGGTTCAAACATGGCAAAAATGCCTTAGTGTATCGATACAAAACATGTTGTATCAATGTACAAGGTACTTTTTACCCATGAGTATCGATACAATGAGCTGTGTATTGACACTAAGAGCAAAAATGTTTCCAGTCTCGAGACTTAGAAGTCTGTATCCATGGATTTTTATTGATACTCAAGCTTGTGTATCGATACATTTTGCCAAAAATCATAACTTTAGCTATTGCCGAGGTCTATATCAATACAAACATGCTGGGCATCAATACCACACCTTAAGTATCTATACTAAACCCTCTTATATCGATATTACATGTGAAAATTCAAGCTTTTTGTGATGTAGAAGCCCCATATCAATACTTATGCACCAATACAGCTTGTGCATGCCTATGGCTTCTTGAGTTACCTTAACTTGATCACAAACAATGGTAAATTGATCTATGTATTCATCAGAATGACCTTGGTAACACCATGAAAAGTGGCCTTTGATGCCTTATTTTTATATTTTTCTTTAGTAGGCCCATAAGGATTTTAGACTTTCCAAAAAAAAAAATTTGCCTAGCGCCTCATCGCCTAATAATGCCTGGTGACACAGCACCCAGCAATTGTCCCCCAATTTTATTTTAATTTTTGATTTTATTATCTTTCAATTGAGTCTTGGGTGCTAAAAATGAGCTGGATAAAATGAGGTGTCTACACCTCTATTGTAGTTTTTCATTTCTTTTTTAATCAAAAAACGTGCTTGATTTGTTCTTAAGTGAAATCCAGTGCCAACAACTCTTGTTTAAGATCCCAAGATCTTTTAGCTAGCGCTAGTGAAACCTTGGACCTTTAAAAGGTTCCTGTTATTGTCCTCTGGATTATCGTTAAAGTGTTGCACTTAGAATGCTTATAATCTTAAAAAAGTTTGGATGAGATTTGTCTTGGTGGATCTTCTAGTAGCGATTTTTTCTTGAAAGTTATGAGACTTTAAGGAGGTTCGATCCCATTTCTTGAAGATTTAATCTACTGGAAAGTTTTGTAAACAGGGTTTAAAAGTCCTAAAAGAATTTGACTTGTACACTATTGATGTTCATTTGCATACTTTATATAATGTAAATTCTTTATTTATTTATTGAGCAAATTCTTTTCAAATTGTCAAATTCAGAATAAGAGATTTCCTTTATATTGGACTTAGAAAAGAATAAAATACCCATATATGTTTCATCCTATCCTAAAATGCCACTTGGTATGCATGATAGACATGAAAAATGACCAAAATATCACCCTTAGGTTTAGCCATGTCCTAAAATGCTGCCAAAAAATATTTTTTTTCAACACAAGATGATGCAAAATGACATGGGTGAATTTAAAATGGCAAAACCCACCCTACCTGGAGAAGTTTTTGATATGATGAACTTGACATGATCAACAACATTAAATATAAAAATGATGCAAACAATATAACAATATAAAGTAAAACACATAAAATAAATGAAATAATATCAACATAAAGTAAATAAAATGAAATAAAATAATGTAAAGTAAAATAAGTAACATAAATTAAAATAACAAGAACAAAAGTAAAGAAAATAACTTGAATTTAAATAGCAAGAATTCAACTAATGTAAATAACATGACTTAAAACAACAATATAACAATAAAGGTAAAGTAAATGAACATAATTTAGACAATATAAGAGGTGATATTTAACTCAAATTTTGGCCTCAAAATTAGTGATTACCCTTTAAGCTCAAATGTCACCTAAGTAATGTAATAATTATTAAACGAAATATAGCCAAAAATCATAACTTAAAAAAAAATTTTGCTCATGCTTAGCTATTAAAAAGGCTTAAAAACCTTCAGCTCAAGCAAATCATCTAAGCAAAAGCTTAAGATAATAAATCTTTGATTTTTCATAAAAATGAAAAAAAATTACAGTGAAAATAAATTGAGTATAAATTAAAAAAAACTAACATAAACAAAAGCAACTTTTGCTTAAAGTTTGGCCTTAAAGTTGCTTTTTACACCATAGGCTCTAACATCCCCTAAGCAAGCACCTAGGATCATTAATCTTGTATATAAAAGGAAAAAAAAACAATTTCACTTGGAAAATGAAAAGAATATGAAGTAAATAAAGTAAAATAAAGATAAGAATGTACACCAATTTTGTCTAGGCCCTCTAATTAAATTTTTTCCCAGTTTTTACAAAGTGGACGGTATTTTCTTAGTTTGGACTTTGTTAAATGAATTGTTGATGATTAAAATGTCTAACCTAGGTCTTGGAATGATTCTAGGAGGTTAATTTGAGGCACTTAGTCTTAGTTGACTAATTTAGGGAAAAAATGCTAGATTTGAAAACCCAAAACCTAGTTCCCAAAAATTTGTGTATAATAAAAGTTGGATAGTCTATGGCTCTTGAGAGAAATGGAAAGATTATTGAACACATTTGGAGTGAAAAGAGGATTAGTTTAAGAGTCAAATCAAAAGGTTAATAGCAAGTAAAAGTTAACTGTATTTAAGGTCAATAGTAAAAATCAACTCTATGCCAAAAAGTTTGACTTTCAATTTGGACGAGTTCTAGAATTCAGATTTTGAAATTGATTGAAATAATATGAAATTAACCATGAAACGTAGGTCAAGAGAGTGCAGTCAAGGTAAGGCCATAAGGAAACCTTAGAAATTGAATTTTTGAGAGCTTAATGTGAGAGGTTCGAGAAAAAAATTTTCAAATTTATTTAAAGAAAAACGTCAAGATCATTTTCATTACAAAAGGAACATCCAATTGCATTTTTAAAAGTTCACATCATGGTCAATTAGATAAAAATTAAAAAAGTGCAAGATTAGCACATAAATAGTCATATAGCCAAATTCATTTATCATGTAGTGGATTTATTTGCAAATTCATTTTAAAATGTAGGTAGGTCATTTAACTAAGGGTTTTCTAAGGGCGATTGACTAGTTTCTAGCTAATTCTAAAATCACCTCATAGTAATTAATTCTCAAATGACCATTTTTGTCTCTATAAATAATAAATGATGGCTATCACTTAGAAGGACACATTATTCACATCATACTTAGAAAAATCATATTTTCTCTTAAATTTTCTCATAATTTCTTAAGCTAGGTAATGAAGGAAAGCTAGGAAGGTACATTTCTTTCGTAAATTCTTTGTTAATTTGATATTTATGCATGAATTTTACCTTGATTTTTTGATCATTTCAACTTAGAAGCATTCGTACATGGTTAGATCAGGGTTTGACCACGTAGATTTTCATGAATTCTTGATTTGATCATAATATGCCTAGATTTTATTGTTCATTTCATTGATCTAGAATGATTAGTGCTCAATCTCTTGAATTTTGTACTTGTATCTTGTTTAAATATTAGGATTGGCAAACCAACCAAGCTTTAGAAACTTAAAATCATGTTCATGATGAGATCTCTTGTGCTTTTATTGATTTGAGCTAAGATAAATGAAGTGTAAGTTGAAATTTGATGATCATTGATGAAATCGCATGATGAAAGTGTTGGATCTAGATTTGGCTAAGCTTATATATTGATGATCTTGCATTTGATTCATGATTTTGCATTTAGCTGATAGTTATGCTAGATCTCATGCATATTGATCATGTTTGCTAATGAATTGATGTTAGGTTGAGTAGAAATCAAGTTAAGATAATTCAGCCATGATGAATTGATGTGCCATCTTGTATTGTCTTTAATATGTTCATTTGTGTCAGTTTAGCAAGTGTTTGTGAAAATGTTTTTATAGTGGTGTTGAACAATTTTATTCATCATAAAAACCTACATGATTGAGTTTTAGCTTATTTAATCATAAAATAAGTTAAAGCTTAGTTTTTCACTACATCCCTTTAAAGAAATCTTAGAGTATTAAACAACAAATAAGCTTGAATTCAATCTAATTTGAAGTCAAGAATAAAGGGTTTAAAGCTATGCTTAAGTAGATTTGGAACCTTGGATGAGTTAGGCCTTGTTGAGACCCTAAAAGATAGAGTTTGTGTGATCAGGTGTGCATGTTTAGGTGTTGATTAGCTGCAATTCCAGCATTAATAAGATGTATTAGGATGCCTCAAAATTGTTTTAGTATAGCTTAAGAAAGGAAAAAAAGTGGGAAAGCGAGACATTCATATCTCTCAAGTTTAAATTTTTAATTTAAAAATTCTTAGCATTTATGTGGAATATGGTTGCAATTTTTGTTGTGATTAGTCATGCATTATATTAGGTAAGTTTAGGGCTCAACTTCTGAATATTTGGATGACCAAAAGTCAATTCCAGAGTGTTAGGCACTAGTTATAAAGTCCTAGTATCATTTTTTAAATCTCTTTTAGCTTTCCAACATAGTAGAGTCAAGTTCAAAAATATTTTTTTTGTACATGAAAAAATTCTTTATATTTTTTGTGATACTCTGAATGTTATCCTCACTAAATAATCTTTCAAATAAGCTAGCAATTGATTGGAGATTGGATGAGTTGGGAATAAATTTTGCTAGACATGTTATTCGAGTCCTCTAATTTGAGTGACCAAAATTTAAATTGTTCTATTTTTTATATAGTATATTATTTTTTTTCTTTATTTTTTTATATTTTTTGGTTAAATTGAGTTGAAAAAGCTTTCCAACGGCATATTGTACATTCGAATTCAATTCAGAACAGTGAATAATTTTTTTCTTTGTACATTGTTCGGATGCTTTATTTACAACAATTATGCTTGATTCCAAAAATGTTTAGATCCTAAAATCATTTTTGATAATCTTCACTATTTTTAGTAGAAATCTTATTGAGTTACCTTTACTAGGATTTTTTATTTTGTAATGCTTGGTGTCCATAAATTTGGAATAAATTGGAGAAGCCATAGAGTTCAAAATTTCCCCTATTTTTAGGTTTCTTCGGGTTTTGCTTCAATGATTTTCAAGATGTTCGAATGCCTCAAGATTGGTTTTATATAGTTGCTTTGGGAGTCCGTAGACATAAGAATGTCAAGTCATAGATTCCTAAAGTCTCACTTTAAGGTTCTTGATCTAATAATTCAAGCTTTGTTTTCAAAGTTTCTTTTGATTTAATTTCATCATTTTTGTCCTTTTCTCGTAAAACCTTTAGAAAAATGCTAGATTTTGTAATAAATGTGAAATTTATTTGATTTTCAAATATCTTAGATTTTCAATTTTTTGAAATTTTCTTAAAAAAAAGATTTTTCCTTATTTTTGAAATGTTTTTTTTACTAAGATTTTTGCTTCAAATCATGTTATATATTCAAGATTAGTTTCAAACCAACATTTAGTTGCTCTCATGGGTACCCGGCATATTACAAGATACATTTCTTTTCCTTTTTCTTGGTATATTTTTTTTATATTGGGGATTATGGGTGAATATTGAAATCTAATAAAAGATATGAAATGGAAGACTTTTCCCTCTATTTATAAAGGGAGAGGATCAGAGTGCTATAACATTTTTTCTTTATTATTATTATTATTATTATTATTATTATTATTATTATTATTATTTTATTTCACTTTCTCATTTAATGCATTTCTCATCTTTTGTAAGTACCATCAATATCCTAGGCCTACGGATTTGTTACCTTAGGTAGGCATGTGGCCTATGCATACAAAATAACAATTTTCTATCATGCTCTAAAAATTCTTAAATTAAAATCAAGGGGTATCCAAGGTATTTGAAAATTCAAAGATAGATCTAATAGTTGTAAACTTATTTGTAAATTCAACCTAAATTCTAATTTGCTGGAAAAACGATTAAAAAGTAAAATTTGTAAAAAGTCTTTAAAAAGTTCCATATCACGATGAAAATGTTCCTATGTTGCATGTTTTGGGTTTAATTTATTTTTTCTAACCCACTTGGATCAAAAGTAAACTTTTCTAATCATTTTAGAAAAAGATCAACTTTTCTCAATTTTTATCAATTTTGATTAATTGGACTAGTCCAGTCAATTTTGACTTAATAGCCTCATTTAAACAAGTATTGACCTGGCATGACCAAGTTTGACCCATGTCGATTTCACCTAAACATCTATTTTTTGTCCTTATGACTTTTCTTGACCAACTTTGACTAGGTTTGACCGAGTTTAATTAGGTTGACCAAGTTTGACTTGGGTTGATCACATTTGACTTAAGTCATCTTTAAGGCTTTTGGTCTTCTTCTTGAGCTATTTAGGACTCTTAAACTCGTAAAGGACTTTTAAAGGTTTGGAACCTTCGGAAAGAAGGGTTCGAGCTTGAGACATACTTGAAAGGAGCCCGAATGAAGTTAGATATCTACAAGATAAAGACTTTCTATATTTATAAAAAATATTTATAAAATCATGCCATATTCTATGAAAAAATTATTACTATTTTACTTGATTTTCCACATCAATATAAATTTTTAATAATTACCTGGTCATAATTTAATAGTACAAGTTAACATTTTTATCTAAAATCATAGTACTATGTCAGATTTTTAATGAAAGATGTTATGTGTTAACAATTTTAGTTAATTGTTTCAATTTCAAATTAAAAAGAAAAAATTACTAACAATTTTAGTATAGGACTAATTTTAATTATTTACTTATATATTTCTTTTTTCTATTTTTATAGAGTCCATTTGAATGAATAGTGAGATTAGTTCTGATGAGATTAAACATAGTGCTTGCTATGAGGTTAGTTATTATAGCTATGAGATTGAAATCAATAGTAGGACATGTTTTTGGATAACAAAGCAATGTGATCTACAATGAGAATGAAATATGACTTTTAAATACATGAATTTTTAAAAGTTTATTGTTAAATTATTTTATATATATTTTAATAATATTTTATGTTTAAATTTTATCAAATATTATTTTATATTAATTTAAATATTTTAATTAATTTATTATGTAAATAAAAAAATTTATATATAATATTGAATAAATAACTAAGTAGAAAATAAACAAATAAAATCAATAATTTAATAATTTTTAAATAAAAATTATTAAAATATCAAAATTAGAAACAATTTTCACTTCAAGGTCTAGTTGGAGCAATCAAACCTTTGTCCCTCTAACAAAAACTAAAGAAAAATTGAGATGAAATTTCACTATAAGGTACAATCCAAATGTGTCTCGCATTAAGATTGAAACAAAACATCTTTTGTAAAAAGGATAAGTGCATTGAAATCAAAATGAGACATTGTAATATAAATAAATGTCATTAATTTGTCAACCTCATTTATGGCATATAATGCTTATATTTTTTTTTTCAAATTGTCATATAAGGCAAATCTTACATAAGGTTCTTTAGGGGTTTTCCCTTAATAAAATTAAAACACCTGTTAAGATTGTTGACTTGGCAAATAACATGTCTTAAATGTAAACATTTGCCATTAACCTGCAAAACATGCTTCACATTCTTTTTTCATACATGTTTTTGTTAAAATACCAAAAAAAAAGCCCTATATATAACTTTACTCAAGTAAGCACATATAACTATATTTTACCCATACCCTTTTATTTGTATCCACATAAACTCTTAATTTCAAATGACAGATTTATTTATGTTAAGGATTTATTTATGTATAATTTTTTAGTTTGGTACAAATTAAATGCTAAAGATTTATCTAGGTTCAAATTAATTAACCTTATGTTTGGATTGGGATAAGGGAAGGGAAAGTAAGGTAAAATAAGGGAAAAGTGATTCTTTTCCTTTATTTATATGAACTTTTTTGTACCCTAAGAAAACTGAGGGGAACTAAGCATCCCTTACTTTCCTTTAAAATTTACAATTTTTATAAACCCTAATTCGTAGTAAAATGAAGGAAAAGGAAAGCAATCCAACTAAGAGATACATATTTACTTTCTTTTTCTTAACCTTCCTTCCTTTTTCTTCCCTTCCCTTTCTTTTTTTTTTCTCTTTATAATTGTTTATCCAAACATAGTGTAAAGGTCAAGCGATTATTTAATTTAGGTGAAAATTGAAAGTATAGGAGCTTAATTAGGTAAAGTGATTAAGTTCATGATTTTTTTCGAGTTATGTTTACCTTTTTTACCTCTTCGACCATAAAACCTGTACCCAAAGCAAGTGTTCTTTATGTTTTACACCTAAAAAGATACATCTATTGTATCCAAATAAATACTTACCCTTTTATTTGTATTCTCATAAGTCATTAATTTCAAATAAACGTTTACTTTATGGTAAAGGTTCATTTTGATATAAATTAAAAGTTAACGATCTATTTTGATATAAATTAAAGGTCAAAGATTTGTTTAGGTGCAAACTAAAGGTTAAAGGATCATTTAATTTGGGTGAAATTGAAAGTATAAGAGCTTAATTAGGTAAAACGATAAAGTTAAAGATTTTTTGTTATTTTAACGTTTTTTTCCTCTTCTCCCATTAAATCTATACCAAAAACACACACCTCCAGTTTAATATAGATCTTCTTACTTATCACAAGCAAAATGTGAATAGGTTATGATTGGAAAACATAATATCTAGCAAGTTAGAAAAATGTCCTTGATTTTATTATATAGTTTTCATAATATAATTAGCATTCTTTTCCATTTTTAGTTCACTATCAAACTTGATGTGCAAGGTATATATGAATAAAACATGAAATACAATGGTTAAATTAAAATAAATATAAATCATATTAAAAATAAGAAAACATGTAAAACTAATTTAATTTTAGACTATTATAAATGGATCCATTATATATGTGTGTGTATCTGGTCATTTTAACTGATAGAACTAGTTTTCTTAAACTTGTATTTCATTAGGAAGTTTACTGTAAATTATGGTATCAATATTTGAAATTACATATAAAAATATTTATAAGGTAATAAACTCTTGATGATTTATCAGGTAATAAATTTATCAAGTGATATAATTTGATAAATGTAGACACCTAATTTTGTTTGAATCTCAATGCAAGAATTTCAAGGCTTCATCTAGGCGATTTGCCTAAGTATTGATTCAAATACCTATCATATTGAACTAAGGTAAGGGATTAAAGGAGCCAAAAGTGAGTAAAACATGCAAAATCATTCGAGTATATTGATACCATGGTCTAGAGTATCGATATATTGGCTAGAATGTTCCAAAATTTCAAAGTCAAGGGTGTACATTGATACAGGGCCTTAGTAGTGGCTAAAATCGATTTTTGGACCAAAATGTATTAATACATAGCTTGATGTATCTATATATATGCCAATGTATTGATACATTAGCCCTAAATGTATCTATACATCCACGAATGTATTGATACCTCCAGGTATTTTTTATTAATTCATGGCATTTTGCTCCATTATCAACATTAATCTTTTTCATAAATTTTTTCACATTTTTGGCTCAAAAAATCTTTTAATTTAAGGCCATGCCATATTTAATCAAATTTAAATGAAATATGTTCTATTATTAAATTGATTTATTTATTTGGTTAATATTACATTTAATTGCATTTGGCTAAATTTTCATTCAATTTTCAAGAGGCATATTTAGTAAAAGATGATAGGAATTGGTGGCAATTTCATGTGATAATTAAGCTTAAGCTAAGGCATTCGTGTCCATTAAAAATGAAAATTTTGAAATTAAATTGAACTTATTAAAGGTTAGCTAATAGAAGGCCAACAAATTTAGGAACTTGGTCAATCACAATTTGCATGCACATCATAAAGCCATCAGTGCTTTAGTGACTCACCATATGTTGTACAAAAAAAAACCCCCTCATTTGGCTATAGGCTATTCAGCTACTTCCCCTACGCGAAAAAAAATTTTAATTTTAGCTAAAAAGGGGTATGGCTTTAGCTAATTAAAAAAAATGCAACAAAATAAAGAGAATCTCAGCAATGAAAAAAATTGCAGCAAAAACAAGAAAAGCAAAGCAGGCCACAACAAGAAAAAAAATTAAAAAAAAGAAAGATTAAAGCTTTAGGGTAATATTTTGGTCCTTGGATTAAATCTAATGGCCATTTCATTTTCAATTTTGGCCTATGATTTTATCATGAGTTCTCATATGGATTGTTTTTAGTCTATGAAATGTTGTGATTTCTTTTAGCCTTTATGATATGGCATGCATCCTTCCATCACATGCTAGCATATAAACTTGACATCTCAATAATATATTTCATGCCATATATATGGGGTCATCTTTATGTGTCATGACTTGTTATTAGATATATCTAGCATGTTTTAGTTTATGATATACTTGGTGAAATACTTCTGTGTATTTGCTATACTATGCCTTGTTTCATTTTCATGCCATGACCTTTGCTATACCATGTTCATCTTGCATATAATAATTTATTCATGTCATTTCTTGCCTTTTGATGATGATGCATTTGATAAAATTTCATTATATGTGTATTGAACCATGCCATGATATTTGATGTGATGTTTATACATTTTTAGTGATGAAGTGTTTGATTAAATATGTCTTCTCATATGCCAAAATTGATTATGCAAATTATGCTCCAAAGATAGGATATGATTAATCCAAAATGATGGATTAATCATAGCTTATGTTTTCCATTATTTGATGTCATCAAACTAGAGGCAAATATTCAAGGCCAAAAAAGGCTAAATATATTCTATTTTTAACCTTTTAAATTAATTTTCAAAATCGTTTCATCTAAATGCCTTATTTTGGAGCCTTGTGTCATTGTTCTTGAATGGCATGGTTAAAGGGCCATTTACGTATCTTGCTAATCCAGTGGGCTTAAATAGGAATTTTAACCCACTACCATCGACCCTTAATAATGGAAATTTGCATGTTCAAAGACTAACTTGAGTCTAGGTAAACCAAAAACCTCAGAGTCCCCTATTATGGTTGTTGGCAGCAGTAATAGGTTGATTTGAAAATTGTTTTTTAGACCAAAATGATTTTTATAAATTTTTTAAAGATTTTTCATTCAAATTGCATCGAATTATGTTTCTAATGATTTTTTGTTTGCCTCATTTTAAGCACAGATGAGGGAGTTATGATTTTTTAATTGCACATTATCTAGAAACTTAAGACAAGCATTTAGTGTCCAATATGAACCATTTTTGACTCGTAAAGGATTTTTTATTATTTTCCAATAGTCTTCTCTTAACCTTTTTGAGATCTCTTGTGTAATGATATCATTTTTTACTTTCCTAGTCTAAATGATTTTGAGGAGATTTTTCAAATTTTGCCACATCAATTTTCTATACCTACTACAAGTGCTAAATTGAGTCTAAATTTAAAAATTATTTTCTTTTAGGAAGGAGTTTTGTGGACAATTTTAACCATGTTTAGGTTAAATCTTGTTAAGCTACCTTTTCGATGGTATCTTGTTTTGCCCTGTTTAAGGTTTAGATTAATCCAAAATAAATTTAGGAAGCTCGATAGTGCAATGTTGTCCACCTTGTTTCCAACACTTAACTGAATTAAATGCCAACATGTTTCTACTCTTTTGATATATTTGAATGCAATAGAATAAGTTCGATTAGTGCCTAAGTATGATCATTAGTCATGATAAGTTCCATAGGCTTGGATCAAGGTTCTATCAGTTAGAAAAATAATTCAAGCTTTATTTTACAAATTCCTTGTTCTTTAACCAAAATTCACGTTTTTTATCAAAAATACTGAAACACTCCATTTTCACAAAAATCATCGACTCTTCTTTGACTTAGGTTTTTCAACCTTGTTTTTCAAAATTTCCATCAAAATCAAGATTTTCTCTTTTCTAAGTTTTCTTCGAATCTTTCAATATATCCTCAGTTTTCATGCCTTAATCACTCTATGAGTCCAAGCCCATATCTTTATTGTTAACTGATTATTTCTAGATAATTAAGGACAATATGAGATACATGCCTAATCAAACCTTCTTTCCATGGTTTATTTTCTTAATTTTTAAACAGTATTTATTATGATTTTATATGTTACTAACACGTTTCCTTTGTTGATGGCAATGATACATATACATGAATTTCAAATTAAATGTTTTTCGAAAATCATCATGTAATGCTTTGTGTTAAAGTCTTCAAGCTGCTAATTTGGACTATCCTTTTTAAAATCAAACCCAAAGATCAATTTTAAAACCTCATGTTTTACTTTTTTTCTTGTCAAGAACATAGTAGAGCTTAAATTTGTACAAAAACTCAGGTTTATCACTTCTAAAAATTTTATTTCACATAAAAGAGGATTATAACAAAATAATGATAAATTAAAAAAATTGAAAAAACCAAAATTTAGATAATCTATGGCTAGCTGGCAACAATATAAGGCACCATGGGAGCTAATCCTTCTCTATGCGTAATTGACTTTTGGACTTACTTATCGAACTATGGTTCAGGTAAACCTTAAAATCTAACTTTTGAGTTTTCTAACTCAAAGTATTAGTTTTAAAAGGTGTCTGATCACACCTAACCAAATAATCTATGGTAACTCTAATTTCTTGGCTACTTCATAATAGCCTTACGAGAATAGTCTGAGGAGTGATTCACCCAATGGTTACCCCAATTTTGATCTGAGAAACACTTAATTTTCATCTATATCGCACTACATATATTTTAAAGTTGAACATAATCCCAACCGTAATGACCCTTGGGGTATATTACGACAATAAACATTTATGGAATAAAGCTCATAAAATGGAAATAATCCAGGCTACATTACCATTAGATATATATACACATATATCCCATAACTGTATCTAGTGGTAATATAGCCTAGATTTTTTCCATTTTATGAGCTTCATTCCATAAATGTTTATCAAATTATATCACCTGATAAATTTATTATCTAATAAAACATCAATAGTTTATTACCATATAAATCTTTTTATAGGTTTTTACAAATATTGATACCATAATTTACAATAAACTTTTGATGGTTTATAGGGTAATAAATTTATTAGAGGAAAAAATTTTAATAAAAAATTATGGAATTAAGCACATAAAATGGAAAAAATCCAAGTATTATTACCACTAAATATGTTTGAGGGATATATATGTTTGTATATGCATATAGTGGAATATAACATAGATTCTTTCTATTTAATGAGGTAATAAACTCTTGATGATTTATAATGTAATTTCTTTCCATAAATGTTTATTGAAATATAGCATGGATTCTTTACTTTTTATGACCTGTATTCTATAAATGTTTATAAAATAAAATCACTTGATAAATTTTTTACCATATGATCATTGAGAGTTTATTACTTTATAAATCTTTTTATATATATTTTTTGATATTGACACCATAATTTATGGTAAACTCTGGATGATTTGCAAGGTAATATCCATTTCCAAAAAGTTGATCAAATTATATCAACTGATAAATTTATTATCTTATTATTCATTGAAAGTTTATTACATTGTAAATCTTTATATATGCATTTTCAAAGATTGATATGATTTATAAGTTAATAACTTTATCAGGTGATATAATTTGACAAAAATTTATAGAATGGAGTGTACAAAATGGAAAAAATCTAGGTTATATTACCACTTTGTTGAATTATATCACCTAATAAATTTACTATTGTAGACACTTAATTTTGCCCAAGCCAATATTCAAGGCATTAAAGGTCAGCATCCGAGGCATCATCAAGGTCATCTGGATAAGCATTTGTTAGTCACCCATCATTCCTAGCTAAGGTGAGGTGCTCTGAGAGCCAAAGGTGCATAAAAGCCATATTTTTGCATATCTGTATTGATACATGATCTTTGTGCACCAATACGGGGCTTTTATGTAATAAAAATTCAAATTTTATGGATTGTATTAATACAAAAGGTCAATGTATCGATACATTTGCTTTGTGCATCGATACATTTGCTTGTTGTATTGATGCAAGTTTTGGTAGTAGCAAAAGTCATGATTTTTGGCCAAATATATTGATACATAAGTAGATGTATTGATACAGGCCTAAATATCGATATATTCTTTAAAGTATCGATAAATTTGGGCAAAATTTGTTTTTTGTATTGATACAAAATTCTTTGCATCGATATATCAAACAAAGTTTGCCCAATTGGTGGCATTTTCACCTATTTTCACCAGTGCATAAAAACTCGAATCTAAGCACGTTTTTGGCACCAAAAGTCATCTAAATTTATATTAGGCCTCAGAATTGTACCTGTCATTGGAACAATTGAATTTTTGAGGCCCAAATAGCCATTGCATTAAACATTTTCATGACATATGCAATTTGTTAGAGGGCATTATGGTACCTTTTTATGGCTCAGCTACATAAAGTGGCTTTGATCCACTATTTTTCCTAAGCAAGCCAATGGATTTAGGAGACAATAGACATAGTACCTTGTCCTTATTTGAGGTAAATGCATCAAAACCCTAAGATACCTTTACTTTTTGCATTTTGTCCTCATTACTCACATGGCCTTATAAGTAAACATTGGCTTCAACTGAGAACACTTACACACGTTAAGCTCTCACACTTCCTTAACATTCTTACTAGCCACCATCAACATCTAAATATTCATATAGCCAAGTTGTTTTCAAAAAATCACAAGACAATGTTTTGTGTCGGTATCTCTCTAGTGGTTGACACAAAATATCCAGTTTTTAAAATTAAATTTGAAAATCATTTTTAGTAAAAAAATCCCTATGTTCCCCACCTCTCTTGGGTGCACATGAGATTCAAATTTTTCTTGAAAACCCAAGTTTATCACTTTATACGAACACATGCATAAAAGGAATTATATTCAAATAATGACAAGTCAAAACTGAGCAAACCAAAATCAACGTAAGACATAAGGTGTTGTAAGGATATTAGTACTTTTTAGTGCATAATCAAATCATGAACCCAACTACCAAACCTCTAGAGCATGTAGACCTCAGATTGATGTCCTAAGTTTCATATCTCAGAATGTTGATTTGAATAGGCATCTGATCATGCCTAGCCTAAATGACCGATGGCAATTCTAATTGTAGGCCACTTCATTATGGCCATCTATAGAAACCTAATTTTGTTTGGGCCCTTTCTTTAGTAATCCTAAAATATTCGAGATCAACGACTAGGCAATCGTCCTAGTGAGGGTAGACTTCTTTTAGGTGGACTAGATATTTTCAAGACATTTTTAGTCTTTTTTAAATGGCATCAAGTGCAAGTGACAGAAAAAGTGCCATTTTAGGGGCCAATCTCGAATAAAAAGATGAAAATTAAGTAAAAAATTAGCTTTTTAAATTTATTCTTTTGAAATTTATCTCTACAAATAATATCATGGTCAAATTTTTAATTTTTAAGCATTTTCAAGATTTTTTTGTGAAATTTTAAGGGTTGATAGTCGTATATTTTTATCAATATTATGTTGTATTAATGCCAAACAACTAGTTTTTAACTTTATCGTTGTAAAATTTTGAAATTCATTTATGCAAATGATATCATAGTTAAATTTCCTATTTTTAGGGATTTTTTGAGAATTTTTTGTAAAATGTTGAAAGTTAACTTTCTTAAATTTTTATTGATATTGATGTAGTATTTATGCCAATATACACTCCAAAAATAAAAAATATTCAAGAAAATAAATCCATATTGGCATTTTGTAGTATGAGGTGTCAAATTAACAAATTTATCAATTAATTTTTAATTTCTTACTATACTACGAGTTTCTTCTTGTGGATTTTTTTGGTAAAACTTGTTCCAAAATTCAAGTGTTTATCTTAATTATTTCCACCAATTAATGCTTTGAGCAAGATATTAAATTCAGCTCATTTTTCTAATGTTGGATTTATTTTTGAAATTTTTTTGTTTATAAAATACAATGTTTTCTACCACATAAATTTTTTGATAGGATTTTTCTAAGTTTATAATTTTTAAAATTCTTCAAATATTTTCATTAAATTCATATTAAATCAGTTTTTGAAAATTCAATTCATTTTATGAGTTTTGCATTCTTTCTAAATAATAATTTTCTTCCAGAAAGGTTTTTCTTGCAAAATTTTATGACTTTGGGATTCTTCATTGTCTTTTTCTTGCACATAGACTCCTTAAAAATTTTTTGTATAATTCAATACATGAAATTTTTATAAGAAAATTTTATTATTTTTATTAATTTTATTTTGGGTAAAATTTCCTTAATGGGCTTAAAACTTTTAAATTTTACTATTAGGCCCAACAAGCCCAATAACCGTGCCAAGCCCATTGTTGACTTTCTACCAAGCCATTTCATTCTATACAAGCTTAATAAAGCCCATTTGTGATTATTGCATTTATTTTCCAGCAAGGCCCAATTAGGCCCATTATGATTTTCAATAAAGCCTAATGATTTTTCTCTCCCTAAAATTTTTAATAATTCTTTTAAATTTAAATTTTCATATGAATATTTAATTAGGCCTTTTACATGATTAAATTTGTAACTAAATTTTTTAATTTATACTATTCAATTTTTCAATTCTTTTTCATAGAATATGCAATTATAATTTTATCTGTTCCTACATTTCCATAAAGTTATGTTGAAAGGCCAAGTATGAAAGCTAGGATCAAAGTTTCTTGATTTTGTTGTTTTACATAAAATTTATTAGCAATAGGTTGATTTTCATCAAGATAATTTGTGTTTGTTGATATAAATGACATTATTTTCATGTATATATGGTTATATTATTTTTCTTTATATTTTCATGTTGATTTATGTTGATATGTTCGTTATTTATCATTATGCATGTTTAAGCTTGGTAAAAATTATGACATGTATTTATATTGATATTCATGAAAATATGTGATGAATAAAATTGTTTCTAGTTGATATACATGGTAGTCAAAAATGATCATGGCCCTTGCATAATTTTTAATGCTTGATTTTATGCTATTTTGGATTATTTTATGACATTTGAAATTTATAAGAGCTAAAAAATAATTTTCCAAAGTGTTCAAGGCTTTGGAAGGATATTTCCATGCTTGGCCGATTCTTACAAAGCTGATTTAGTGATTTTTTTATCATTTTGGTTATTTTGTAATTATGAAAACATATGGAATAAATTGCAAAAGTTGGAAAATTTGGTTTAAGACTTTCCAAGTTTGGCCAAATCCTTTGTAAGATCTTTAAGGGTGTTTTTCATGTATTCTTTTCATGTTTAAATGTGTTTCATACATTTCAACCTTTTTAGGTGTCATTTTGTAATCTTACAAAGTTAAGGGCTTATTTGCAAAATTTGGAAAATATTGTTCCAAAGCTAAAATTCCTTTTGAATTGTGGAATGTTTTTATGTTGATTGTGATGTGTTTGATGTTTGATTTTGTGTTTTATTTCATATAAGGACTACTTTATAAAGTTAGAAAATTTTAGGGACCATTTAGGAAAGCCTTACATTTTAGGGTTAATGGGATATTTTTAACATTTTAGGAATATTTTCAGCATTCTTTCGATCCTCCAATGGGATGTAGAAAATATGAAAACTTTTTGTATTCTTCTAGTTCATCGGTGGGTATGAAATACAATTTTGAAATGTTTAGAGACCTAATAGCAATTTTGCATTTTAGGTCAACTTTGATGTCAAAGCTACCTATTTAGGGAATGATCATTTTATATTATTATCGTCTCTTTTAGGGTTACTAAGATACTTATAGTTAAAGGTACACTTTAGGGGTATTTTAGTAATTTACCTTAAAATAAAGTCCTTTATGATCATCAAGATACTTCTATGTCGAAGGTGCATAATAAGGATCGATTCATCTTTTTATAATGATATTGAGTCCTTTAGAGTTATTAGGATACTTTAACGTCGAAGGTAGACTTTAGAGATATTTCAGTAATTAGCACTAGAACCAAGTCCTATGAGATCATCAGGATATTTATACACTGAAGGTGCACAGTAAGAATATGTTCATTCGATTCTGATATTATCGAGTCCTTTGGGGTCAATTGGATACTTCTATATTGAAGGTGTATTTTAGGGGGCTTAGGATGAGTAATTTTATTACTTTTTGTAAATCTAAAAATTTTGAAAATTAAGGCAATGTCTTTGTTAAATTAATATGCGAAATTTCTCCAAGCATATGAGAGCAATTTTACGGACTATTTCAATAATGAGATATTTAAAAAAAAATGAAAAAATGAAGATTTTTATAAATTTCAAAAAAAAATAAAAACTTTCATATTCCTCAAACCCTCTGGCAGGATGTGAAAGATATTTTGATTTTTTAAAACTTTTTTTATTCCTTTGGCTCTCCAATGGGGTACGAAAAAGGTAATGATGAAATTTTTTGTGTTACTCTGACTTTCCGGTGGGGCATGAAAGATGTTTTGATTTTTGAAAAATATTAAAAACCTAATTTTCTGAAACAAAATAATAAATTTAGAATTTAAAAAATTTTGAAATGTGGGAATTATAATTAAATACTAAATATTAAAATCTGATTAAGGTCAAAATTTAAATTAACACATGATTAATAAGGTACTGATTACTAGAAGTCATGAAAGGGGTCGATCCTTACTTTTCTAGGGTTCTGTAACCTCGAAATACAAACTCAGATAGGTCACCAATTTTAGCTAGCCGAAACAGATTGGTGGCGACTCTGAGATATGGTCGTTTAAAAATGACTATTTAGAGTTAAGTTGAGTAAGCAATTCATCTCAACTACTTGGTCCCTAGAAATAAGAAATAACAATGATATGATCCCTAAAAATAAAAGAATAATGATATGCATATATATATATATATATA
>JBBYHM010017758.1:61263-144748 GCA_038381775.1 Adansonia rubrostipa
CCTAGAAATAAGAAATAACAATGATATGATCCCTAAAAATAAAAGAATAATGATATGCATATATATATATATATATATATATATAAGAATGAGGGGTATGCTCGCTTTTTAAGTCAGGCTAGTTAGGATTCGTATCTAAGCCATATCGACAACTTGGTGATTTTGCTAGGGACAAGTTAAAGAGTTAAGCATGAAATTAATTATGTGTTAACTAAATTTTGATTAATTTGGTTTCAGCCAGTATTTAACTATAGTTCTTGATATTTTTAAAATAACATTGTTTATTATATTTTTTATTTATAAGGAAATTTTGGCATATCTTTTTCATATTTCTCACTAACCCTTGTTATACCTTTTGTAGCATTATTTTTCTGGGGCCTTTAGGATAGGGTTTCTATTATTTTTGAAATGTTAACTGATAAAAGGTTTGTTCATTCTGCTACACACACTATGCACATGCATTTCATTAGATTCTCTTCCAGGCATATGGAGGGGGCATAAGTTACCTACTATTTTAGGAAGAGGTGAACTAGCTCTACTTTTTGAGGTGTTAGCCTCATTTGGGCTAGTGAAAAGCCTTTCAGGTATAAATTCCCACACTTGCTCGAGGTGTTAGCCTTGTTACGAGCATGAAAAATACTCTTTCTCAAATTAAACCCTTTCTAACATAAACTCGCGATAGGTAAAGATTAAGATACCTCATCAGTTCTTTCTTTGACTTAGGGAACTATTCAAGAACCTATTTAGATCTCTAACCTGAACCTCATATAATGAATTGTATGGGCTTTACCTAGTTAGAGCCATAATCAGTTTTACAAGTTATCAAATTGGGTACACATAGGGAATGCTTTAAACCTTTTACTCTTATAATTTGATTTTCTTGATATTAATAAATGTATATCGTGTTACTATGATAAGTTTTACTTTTATTTCTCACATTGATTTGTTATATTATGAAGAATTTTTTTAAAATTTGGTATAACATCCATATCCCATGAAAACTTGTAAATTCATGCATGCAATTTTTTACATCTATAAGGTTCACATTTTTATTTGTTTGTATGCTTATGCATTCATAATTTCTATAATATACCAAAACTATTCCATTAATTGTATTTTTAAGGATCAAGTCATGGATGATCATTTAGAGGCCAGAATCAACATGTTGGAGTCCGTTAAAGAAGTCTATAGACATGAAATCAGAGGAATGAAAAACCAGCTCAATAGACTGATAAATAGGTAGAGAGCTTGGAGGCAGTCATCGAAGAAATAGGAGATGAGATTCGAGAGGTAAAGGAATAAATGTTCAAATTGACACTTAAAGACTTCAAGGATGGATCAAGTGTCTCGTTAGGTATGAGTGAAGTGAAGACATCCAATTCTGTATCTACCTAGATTAGCCTACTTTCCAATCATTTTGATCTTCCTAATGCTACACTAGTATCTTCTGGTGCGTATACTAAAAGAAAACTGTGAGAAAGCAAGCTTGATTCACTCTCATTTACTTATAAAGAATTGTATTATCTTTTATACGAAGATCAGTTTATCGTTCCTGTATACATGCCTCCCCAT
The DNA here is from genome assembly GCA_038381775.1 of Adansonia rubrostipa. Lineage (NCBI taxonomy): Eukaryota > Viridiplantae > Streptophyta > Magnoliopsida > Malvales > Malvaceae > Adansonia > Adansonia rubrostipa. The sequence goes on from JBBYHM010017758.1 coordinate 62,836, forward strand.
GAAGCCTTTTATCCCAAACTCTATGACATTAATGCACATTATGAGTACCACGTGGGATTACGGGGGCATTAGATAGAAGAATGCAAAAAGTTCAAAAGAAAAGTTCAGGATCTACTAGATGACGGGGTAATCTAAGTTGAACCATCCCATCACGTGTTACTGGAAGTATTGAAATGCTAAGGAGTAATGAAGTGGTCATGGAGACAACCTCTTGGGCCATTTGCTGGGTTTTGTAAATATAGGGCTTAAAAAATAAAATTAAAAATAATGAATGATTAAAGTTTCCAAAATTCCATTAGAATAATTAACACAACTAGAAAAATGAAGTGCTTGTAAGAGTAATCCCTTTTGTTACTTTTGAATCTTGTAAATATGGTTATGTACATCAACAACCAATAGATAAATTATAAAGTTTTGGGTTAAAGAAATAATAGTGTTGAATCATGACTCGAATGCCTTAGATTATTATCTCTATGATGATCTCCATTTCTGATACTTGGCCAACTGCTTGGCATCCAATTTGTCTCATTAGATGCTGCCCCATTCATTCATTCATTCATTAATCTATATATCCATCTTCCATTCATTGATGTCCATGCAAGGATGATAATAAAGATTAATGTTGACAAGACACTTGTATATTCATGCAAATTGATTTAAGTTATTTTTTTTTCCATTTAAGGAGGAATAATATAGGACCACTAGATGGAAAAAGAAAATACTACTTGACAAGATAGGTTAGAACAAGTCCAAAATAGTGAAAGGAAATAAAAACCCTGAATAGTTGAAACCATTCAAGAAAATAAAAAAAAAGTTATGGAGGAAAAGTCTATGAAAATGTAAAGCCTTGACCAAAGGAATTTGTAAATAGTCCCATATCATACCAATACCACTGCTAGCTTATTCGAGGTGAAAAGGCAACCACCTCAAGGTGATCGACATGTGCAAATCAATCCCATAATAAATATACATGCTGACCTTAAAGCTTACCAAGGGGCAACATGTAGCATATGTGGGATGAGAAAGTGATTCTATCAATAAATGCCAACAAGTCATAGTCGATGAGAGCTAGAACCCAAAAAAAAGAGAAAATAAGGAAATGCATTTGGACTGCATCCTCAACCCTAGTCTTTTATCACTCAACAATCTTGATAGGATCACCCTCGTACTACCATAACCTTTTATACGAACTTTTTTTGCCTAGAGTTCTAAAAGGCAAAGAGACCCGAAAAAGAGTTTAGGCAATTCTTGGAAAAAAAAAAAGAAAGAAAATAAAGGTCTACCATGCCTCATCGATTTTCTATATCAAGCTCTTTTCTTTGCTCATTCAAAATCAGATAATTTTTACTATCCCAACAAAGCCTAGAAGCCTCTCTACTTGGAGTGGTACAATCTGAGTGCCAGGATAGAACATTTATATCGAAGGATCTCATCAACTAATGCATTCTATTCAATGTAAGGATAATTTGGAGTATCTAGTGTAGGTGGCCAAGGAATTATAGGCTACTGCAAATTCTAACTTGAATTGATTGGATTTTTTTGCTATGCAACAAGCTTTTAGATTCATTGTCTCTACTAAAGAATTTAACAAAGAATTAAGTTTTAGATATTTGTTGTGCTCATAGCACAATTAAGATGACAGGATATAATGGTACATCCTATGGAATTTTTACGCATGAGAACTTAGAGTTTAATACATCTTTTGATGTTCCAATAGCTAATCTATAATTCAGCTCTTAGGTTCATGTTAAAACACATCCCTGATGAGAGGATTAAGGCAAATCCCTTTAAAAGATTCCCTAAAAGAAAAAGCAAAGTACAGCCCTCAGGGATACCAATCTGGCAAAATTTGATAAGTTGGTGGACATCTATCAAGGATGATTGGTCTACAGGTTATTACCTATATGGTAGTATGCCAAACAAGGGTAGTTTCTATCTTGACTTTAAGATTTTATATCTTTCTTTTTAGGAACTATGAATTTTGAAATAAATTTTGGTTCATAAATAATGTGCATTTTGTCATGGACTATGAGCATTATTAATAGTGATTTCTAGTATCTAGGATAATGGAGATATTTTGAACAATTTTTCTTTAGTAAATAATCACAATTAGGCTAAACTCTCTCAGAGAGGTCCTTCACTTTCATTTATATGATTGTCTTAGATATTCAACAGTAGACCTCTCATACCTAATATTCATTTTTAGGATTACTTGGGGGTCGAACAAATAGGTTATGCTCCTAAAATGTGTTAATATAATGATGTTAATTCCAAAATCTCCCACATTTGGATAACTTTTTTCCATGACTTTTATGACATTCTTCCAAATTCCTTGATTTAGGAAGAATGAGCACAAACATGAGCCAAAAATACCTCTTTTTCAGATAAAACATTTTCAATCCAATGTTTGACATATATGATGTGAAATTTGAAGTCTTCTTATACCAATTCGATTTTTTCCTAATGGCCCAACCAAAACCAAGATTCGTTAGTGGCTATGAAACTAATAATTTTGAGGGGCATACATTAAGCTTAAATATAAAAAAATTGAGTGCAATATCATGTTATTGAGATACTCAAAATGATTTTAGAAAGAAAACAAACCTTTTTCTTAGAGAAATGTTTTCTAGTTCAAATAGCTTTGTTTGAAATGACAAATGGTTATCTTTCTCCATCCTTTTGTAAATATATAAAATTATTCCCTTTGTAGTCCCCTTTGAGCCTGATGATTTGTTCTTTTTTTAAACCTCAATCAAGGATCACCTTTTACACTGGGGATAAGTAAAGTAAAGCATCAAAACTAGAAGAAGAAAATTTTATTCTAAAAATACAAGAAGAACAAGTCAGATGTCATAAGGCAAATTTTAAAGACCGACCAAAGTTTAAATTTCAAGTTCAAATATTCAAAGGGAAAATAGGAAAGGTCAAATTTCAAGTTCAAATATTCAAAATGAAGAATAAAAAAGCAATAGAAAAAAAAATAAAAAGAAACAAGGAAAAATGAAAAGTAAGAATAAATGAAGAAATGTAGATGTGTTTTGCCTTAGAAGATTTGCAGATGGGAATTCCTCTGAAAAGAAATGATGCTTGATTCAATTACCGTTAAATCACTTGATTAGGGCCTATTTATATATTTTTTCTGAACCTAAACCTCAGCGCATATTACATACCTATAAAATCCATTGCAATCAGACGTAACTATTTGAGTTGTCAAGCTATTCCTAGGAAGCTCATCAAGGACTCATCTTGTTGGATGAGTTTTAAGTCCAAAAAAATTGATGAGACAATTAATTAAAATCTAAAGTTCTAGGGTGAAAACCCGAAGAGGGCAGTCTAAAAAAAACTTAAATGCTTTAGAGTTGTTCTTAAACTAACAAAGGTAGCCACCAAATAAAAAGAACTCTTCAATGTTGATCCACATCTGATTCCAAAATTTTAGAAATTCCATAACTTTAGTAAAAAGTTGAGTCAAATGCCATAATATTGATTTAATTCAAAATAAATTTTTAAAATTTTTATGTCCAACCTTGAAAATTAATGTTTACCAAAGGCCTTTCAAATTAACCCTTCGAGACTTGGTGTTTACTAGCATCAGTTTAACACCTGTCAGACTATTGTATTTCAGATTAAAAGGATGTCATAACTTTATTGTTTGCCATTAAAAAAACTCCCATGGAAGGAACATTCACCTAAATTTGGTCTTGATAAATCTCAACTTTGTTATATCAATTTCTTTAAACAAATTTTAGCAATGCTACCTATTTGTGCCTCTAAATTTATTTCTTTATTTCATTCAAAGATGTTCGAAATAGTGTTCATCAATCACAAGAAAGCCTTAACATCATGATAAAGATAGCATGTCCATTATCCTTGATATTAAAAAATTCATGGTTAAAATTATTCTAAAATTTTCATAGTTTTTGATCATGTAGATTATTTCCCAGGTTACAATGAGAAGTTGATTTAATCCATAAAGTTTGGAGTGTAGATGAAATATGATACTTTTCATGATTTTAATGGGAATATCTAAGTATGCCTTGAGCAGTGAAATGCAAACCCTTATCAACTACATAATGTTATACCTTTTAATTGATAAACACTAATTTGATATTTAGTGACTTTTCAAGAAAAATCAAGTAATTCCTAGATTCCTGAAGTCAAAATTAAAAAAAAAAATTATGGGGCAAACATCAGATCGCCCTTTAATGATTTAAACCTTTAACAGTAAGCCATAAAGAAGAAAAAAATTGGCAATCAAGAGGCTAAGATTGATGAGGCATTACTAACATAAAAAGATTAACCTTTATGATGTATTAAATTCAAATGTCCTCATTATCTGATCCTATGAAAGGTAAGTGAAGTAGGATTTAAGTTTGTCATCCTCTTTATTTAATCTTGTGAAAGGTAAGTGTAATAGGATTTAATTCTACTTCGTTCGATCTTGTGAAAGGTAGGTAGGGTTTTAAGTAAGTTATCTTCTTCATTTGATCCTGTAAAAGGTAAATCAAGTACGATTTAAGCCTACTTCATTTGATCTCGTGAAGGGTCGGTAAAGTTTTGAGTAAGTTATTCTTTTCATTTGATCCTATCAAAGGTAGGTGAAATAGAATTTAAGTCAACTTTATTCAATCCCATGAAAGGTAGGTAGAGTTTTAAGTAAGTTATCCTCTTCATTTAATCCTGTGAAAGGTAGGTGAAGTAGGATTTAAATTTATTTTGTTCAATCCTGTGAAGGGTAGGTGGAGCTTTGATTAAGTTATCCTCTTCATTTGATCCTATAAAAGGTAGGTGAAGTAGGATTTTAGTTTACTTCCTTTGATCTTATGAAAGGTAGGTGAAGTTTTGAGTAAGTTATCCTCTTCATTCAATTCTGTGAAAGGTAGGTGAAGTAAGATTTAAGTTTACATTGTTTGATCCCATGAAGGGTGGGAAAAGTTTTAAGTAAGTTATCCTCTTCATTTGATCCTATGAAAGGTACGAGAAGGAGGATTTAACTCTACTTCATTTAATCTTATGTAAGGTACATAGAGTTTAGATATCTATTTCATTAGATCCCATAAAAGGTAGGCAGAGTTTTGAGTGTGTTATCCTCTTCATTTGATCCTATAAAAGGTAGGTGAAGTAGGATTCAAGTGTACTTAGGTCAATCTTGTGAAAGGTAGGCAGGCTTTATATATCCTCCTTGTTCAATCCCGTGAAGGGTAGGTATAGTTTTAAATAGGTTATTTTCTTCATTCAATCTTATGAAATATAGGTGAAGTAGGATTTAAGTTTGTTAGCAGTATGTCTTTTTCATTCACTCTTATGAAAGATAGGTGAAGTAGGTTTTAAGTCTGCTTTATTTGACCCTGTGAAGAGTGGGTGGAGTTTTAAGTAAAAATATCCTTTTTCACTTAATCATGTGAAAAGTAAGTGAAGTAGGGTTTAATTATGCTTTGTTCGATCCCATGAAGGGCAGGCAAAGTTTTGAGTAATTTATTTTCTTCATTCGTTCCTATAAAGGTAGGTGAAGTAGGATTTCAGTCTTCTTTATTCAATCCTGTAAAGGGTAGATGGAGTTTTTGAGTAAAATGGCCTCTTTACACGATTTTGTGCAAGGTAGGTGAAGAAGGCTTTAAGAAAATGACCTCTTCATGCGATCCCATGTAAAGTAGGTGATGAAGGTTGACCTCTTCACATGATCTTAAGTAAGGCAGGTGAAATAGGCTTTACGTCAACTTCATATGATTAAGCACAAAGATCGACAAATTTTTTATTTGTCAACTTCACTTGGTTAGGAATCAATGGAGTAAAATGGCCTCTTTATACGATGCTGTGTAAAGTGGGTACTCTTCATTTGATCTTGTGTAAGGTAGGTGAAAAAGGCTTTTAAAAGTGCAAAAGTAGATGATAGCCTTGACCTAGTCAAAATTGGTAATAATCCTAAAAGTAGCTAATGGCTTCAGCCTAATCAGAATTGGCACAAAGTCTTAGATTAGCTGATGGCTTACTCCCTATCAAAATTGGCATTAAGCCTAAAAATAGATGATGGCTTTGACCTAATCAGAATTGGCACTAACCCTAAAAGTAGATGATGGCTTCAACTTAATCAAAATTGGCACTAAGCCCAAGAGTAGCCAATGGCTCCATCCCTATCAAAATTAACACTAAGTTTAAAAGTAGATGATGCCCACAACCTAGTCAAAATTGGCATTAAGCCCAAAAGTAGATAACGGCCTTAGCCTAATCAAAACAGGCACTAAGCCTAAGAGTAGCTGATGTCTCTGTCCCTATTGAAATTGGCATTAAACCTAAAAGTAGATGATTGACTTAACCTAGTCAAAATTGACATCTAGCCTAAAAGTCGTCGATGGCTCTATCCCTATCAAAATTGGCCTACAAAATGAAAAAGCCTAAGAGACGCTGATGGCCACAGCCTAGTCAAAATTGGTATTTAAAATCTGAAAGCCCTATGTAATTAGTTAGCTAAAAAACCAAAGCAGTTGGTATTTATATATGCAAAAAAAAGAAATTTATGAAAAGGGTTATCATAACTCAAACAGAATTATGTCTATTTTAGTCTTTGCCATGCACCTGATCCTCAGCACCGGCTAAAAAAAGCCAACTATAGACACCTAATTTTGCTCGGGCCTTTTCTCAAGTAATCCTAAAATATTCGATATCAATGATTAGGCAATCGTCCTAATGAGGGTAGACTTCCTTTAGGTGGATTAGACATTTTCAAGTCATTTTTAGCCTCGCATAAATGGCCAAAGGCATAAGTGATAGAAAAAGTATCATTTTTAGGGTTGATCTCAAATAAAAAAGCGAATATTAAGGTAAAAAGTTAGGTTTTAAATTTATTATTTTGAAATTTATCTTTGCAAATAATATCATGATCAAATTTTTAATTTTTAAGAATTTTTCAAGATTCTTTTTGTGAAATTTTAGAAGTTGACTGTTGTATATTTTTATCGATATTTATTTTCTATTAATACCAAAAAATTAGTTTTAAATTTATCCTTGTAAAATTTTGAAATTCAATTTTGCATATGATATCATAGTTAAATTTCCTATTTTTAGAGAATTTTCAAGAATTTTTTTGTAAAATTTGAAAAGTTAATCGTCGTATATTCTTATTAATAACCGTGTAGTATTTATCGTTTTTGTTGTTATTTCAACCAAAATTCAAGTTTTTATCTTTATTATTGCCACTAATTAATGCTTTGAGCAAGGTATTAAATTTAGCTCATTTTTCTGAAGTTGGATTTATTTTTGGAATTTTCTTATTCCCAAAATATTGAGTTCTCTACTCAATAAATTTTTTTGGTAGGATTTTTCTGAGTTTATAATTTTATGCAATCTCTAAATATTTTCATTAAATTTATATTAAATCAATTTTTAAAAATTTAATTTATTTTATGAGTTTTGTATTTTTTCTAAATAACAATTTTTTTCCATAAACGTTTTTCTCATAAAATTTTATGAGTTTGAAATTTTTAATTGTCTTTTTCTTTGGCATAAGACTTCTAAAAATTTCTTATATAATTCAAAAATTTCTTATATAATTCAATACTTGAAATTTTTATTAAAAAAATTTGCTAATGGGCCCAACAAGCCTAATAACCTTGCCAAGCCCATTTTTTATTTTCTACCAAGCCTATTTCATTCTCTTCAAACTCAATAAACCCATTGTGATTATTCCATTCATTTTCCAACAATGCCAAATAGGCCCTTTTGATTGTTGAACAAGGCTCAATGATTTTTCTCTCTCTAAAATTTTTATTAACCTTTTTGAATTTAAAATTTTTAAATAAATATTTAATTGGGCCTTTACGTGATTAAATTTTAATTAGATGTGTTAATTTATAACTTTTAATTTCTTACAATTGTCCTTTCTCTTCAAGTTCTTAATTCATTTTCATAAATTTCGCAACTATAATTTTATTTATTCCTATGTTTTGAAAACTTATGTATTTTTATTTTAATTTCAATTTTTGGTAATTTGGTTATATGAAAATTAATTTAATCAGGATTGAATTTTATCATTAAGTTTAATATTATCCAAATTAGATTCTTTTTAAGTCAAAGGTTTTAGATGATGATGTCATGCATGATGTAATATGCAAAATGACAAAAATATTAAATAAAGCTTATCAAAAAAGCAAAAAAGCTAAAATTATCTAGAAAAGTTAAAAAAATCAAAAAATAAAAGAAATAAGCAAATGGCCATTTGGCCAAGAGGGATTTTATCCTTTCTTTGCCAAATGTCCCTTTTATAAATAAAGGAGAGAATGTTTCATGAGAAGGTTTTAGCATCCCATAAGGAAAATTTTCGTAGGTTTTTAAGCTTTATATGGTAATTTCTCTTGTAAAAATTTTAATTTTTGCTCATCTCATGCTTGGTTCTTCCTTTTAGGGAGCTTTATGAATACTTGAGCTTAAGGATTTTAATCCATGTTGAAAAGCCAAGTACGAAAGCCATGATCAAAGTTTCTTGATTTTGTTGTTTTATTTAATTTTTATTAGCAATAAGCTAATTTTCATCAAGATAATTTGTGTTTGTTGATAGAAATGATATTATTTTCATGTATCTATAGTTATGTTATTTTTCTTAATATTTTTATGTTGATTCATGCTGATATGTCCATTATTTATCATAATTTTATGCATGATTAAGGTTGGTAAAAATTATGACATGTATTTATATTGATATTCATGAAAATATCTGATGAATAAAATTATTTTTCGTTGATATACATGCTAGCTAAAAATGAGTATGGCTCTTGTATAATTTTCCATATTTGATTTTACGGTATTTTGGATTATTTTATAATATTTAAAACTTGTAAGGGCCTAAAAAGTAATTTTTCCAAAATTTTTAAGGCCTTGAAAGGGTATTTCCATGCTTGGTCGATCCTTATAAAGCTGATTTGGTGATTTTTTTTCGATTTTTAGGTTATTTTGTAATTATGAAAACATAAAAAGTAAATTACAAAAGTAGGAAAATTTGTTTAAGGCCTTCGAAGTTTGGTCGAATCCTTTCCTTTATAACATCTTTAGGGGTGTGTTCACATATTTTTAACATGTGTAAAAGTGTTTCATACATTTCCAACTTTTTAAAGGTCATTTTGTAATTTTAAAAAGTTTAAGGGCTTATTTGCAAAATTTAGAAAATATTATTCCAAGGCCAAAGGTCTTGGCGAACCTCCCTTGTGATATTTGGAATCTTTTATGTTGATTGTGATGTGTTTAATGTTTGATTTTGTGTTTAAAGTTAGAAAATATTAGGGATTATTTAGGAAAACCTTGCATTTTATAGTTTTAATGGGATATTTTTGACATTTAGGAATATTTCTAGCATTACTTTGGTCCTCTAGTTGGGTGTAGAAAATATTAAAGCCTTTCGTATTCTTTTGATTCTCAGGTAAGATATGAAACATAATTTTGAATAGTTTAGGGACCTAATACAATTTTTGCATTTTAAGTCAACTTTGATGTCTAAGCCATCTATTTAGGGTAAAATTGTCATTCTATATCATTATTGAGTTTTTTAAGGTTACTAGGATACTTCTATGCCGAAGGTATATCTTAGGGGTATTTTAGTAATTTATCTTAAAATATAGTCTTTTATGATCATTGGGATACTTCTTTGTCGGAGGTGCATAAGAGGGACATATTCATCTTTTTATAATGGTATTGAGTCTTTTAGAGTTACCAAGATACTTTAACGTCGAAGATGGACCTTAGGGATATTTTAGTAATTTAAATTAGAACCAAGTCATATGTGACTATTAGGATACATATATGTTGAAAGTGCATAATCGGAATAGGTTAGTTCGTTTATGATGTTATTGAGTTCTTTAGGGTCATTAGGATACTTCTATGTCGAAGGTGTACTTTAGGGGGCTAAGGATAAGTAATTTTATCATTTTTCTTAAAATCTAAAAATTTTAAAAATTAAGGCAATGACTCTGAGTTAAAATACCACATGGAATTTCTCCCAACATATGAGAGGAGTTTTACAGATTACTTTAATAACAAGATATCTTTTAAAAAGTTAAATTTTGAGATTTTATGAATTTAAAAAAAAAATAAAAACTTTTGTATTCCTCTAACCCTTCGATATGGTGCAAAAGATATTTTGATTTTTTAAAATATTTCATATTCCTTTGGCTCTCTAGTTGGGTACAAAATAGGTAAGATAAAACCTTTTGTGTTACTCCGGATTTCCTATGAGGCACAAAAGATCTTTTAATTTTAAAATAATATTAAAAACCTAATTTTCTCAAACGAAATAAGAAATTTGGCATTTAAAAATTGAAATATGGAATTTAAAATTGGATAAAGATCAAAATTTTAAATTAACGCGTGATTTATAAGGTGCTGATTATCAAGCATGATGAAAAGGATTAATCCTTACGAGTGATTGTAATCGACTTGCAAATCTTTTCAACTGATCTTTAGTATGGGCACAAACCTAAAAGTTGGTTTTCTAGGGTTTCATAACGCTTGAAATACAAACTCCGGTAGGTGACCAATCTCACCTAGCCAAAATAGATTAGTGGCGACTTCAAGATAAATGGTTATTTTAAAATGACTATTTAGGGTTGAGTCGAGTGAGTGATTCATCTTGAAGACATGATCCTTAGAAATAATAAATAATAATAATTATATGGTCCTTAAAAATAAAAAAATAATGATATGTAGATATATATAGGAACAAATGGTACACTTGTATTTTAAGTCGGGCTAGTCAGGATTGATATTTAAGCCATGTCTTGACACCATCCGAGACCAACTAGATGAGCAGCTCGTCTGATAGTCCCTTTTCATGTGAAGAAAGAAGAGTCTCGATCAAGAAAACACTTCTTTGTCAAGAATTTTATCACTTTCCTCATATATTTAAATCATACACACCTCTCCTTTCGTGAGGATTTTTAAAGGTTATGTTGCGACAACTTCAGCTACTCCACTGGCGACCAATTTAGAAAATTATTGCTTAGTTCTCAGTTTCTTCAGTTTTGGTCATTATTTAACTATAATCCCCTTCCATTTGTGTCTACTAATCTTTTACTTCTCATAATTGTGTCTTGTGATTACCAGAGATATCTTGCTCCTAAATAAACATCGATTTGATAAGTTTGATAATAAGGGATAAACAAAAGGTTTGATTGTTTTTCTAACACACACTGTGCACTTACATTTGCATTAAATTCTCACCAAATCCATGGTAGGACTAAGGTCCCAAATATCAGGAGGAAGTGAGTTCTCAGCCATCATGAGTAACCTTCTGTATAGACATGGCAAGAACTTCCAAAGTGTAAATTACCTATATCTCTCACAAGTAACGTTTCAAATTTGCATAGGGAAATACATCCACTAGATTGAATCTATTCCACCAAACTCGCAATAGGCTTAGTATCGAGGTACAATAGCTGTCTTACTGAATGAAAGAGTAATTTGAATACTGATTTAGATGTTAACTCAAACCCCATATAGTAAACCCTACATGCTAAACCTTGTCAACCATACCTAGTGCTACTAGACTGACACGAAGAATAAGAACACTTTAGGAAACACTTTTTACCTTTACTCTTATTTAATATAGTTAAGTAGCGATAGTGGATGAACATTGTTGCCTAGATGAATCATTTCAATGTTGCCATTATGTAGTCTGATTGATAGTTGACCTTTGTCAATAAGTGCGTGATGGTAGACAAATGTCGTCATTCATAAGGCTCCACATTGCCCTAAAGAGAGTCATATCTAACTTGAATAAGCTGTTATGTTATCCGATCGACGATTAACACCTAGTTTATTCCTTTGAGTGATAACATAGAAACTCAAGATGTCTAATTCAAGACTAGATATCACCTTCAAAGGAATAAAATCTGACCAAGTAAGTCATTATGTTGTTCGATCGATGGCTCAATGGTAACAACCACTGGATAATGATGAGCAAATATCACCACCTAGATCATTAATAGCATCCTAAAAGGCTCCATGTTATCTCATTATGGACAAACTTAACCAGAATATGTCATTATACCATTCCACTGATAGATCAACTTCTGTCAATGACTGAGTGGTGATGTATGAACATTGTCATCTAATGTGTTAGTTTTGTCCCGAATGACATTACACAGTCATAATAGGGATAACTTTAAATCTGATGCGCTATTATGCTATCTGCACCAACCTAGGCTTTGACAAGCAAAATGCATTTCCTGTTACCCTTTCATATGCGCTTCAAAGATGTCATAATGCCTTGATTCCTTCTTAGGGAAAATCATTGATTTCTAATTCTTTTTTCCTATTTTTTTTTAGTAAAAAAAAGAAGATAAGGTTGCCTTTAGTTTAGCTTTCACTAATAAAAGATTGAAAGGTTAGGTTTAAGAAAAACAAAAATTAAAAAAATTAAAAAAAGGAAAAAAGTCTTTTAGGAAAATTTAGTTAGAAATAAAAGCAAAAAGTCATGAGTCAAAAAGAGCAAGGTCAAAATAAGAATGATATTAGGACATCATCTCCCTTAATCCTATCATGACATTTTTGGATAACATTTATACCATTTTAAGTCTCATATGTGCAGATACACATCCCTAGCATGTCATATCTGCCATTCAATATTCTTTAGCATAATCATGCATAAACCATTACATATTGCTAAATTCATATGTTGCTTACATTAAAAGGGTCATAAGATGAGGGATCAATTACAAGCAAGAATCAATACTTCAAAAAGCATCTAAGAAGAGCTTTGACATGATGTTCAGTAAATGAAAGAACACTTGATAAAAATTACTGGGGCCTCAATAGGCCTTTTTATAAGGGAATGGGCAAGATAGACATCATCATCTACAATAATTCAGATAGGTTAGTCATGGTGGATTAATTAGAAGCATGGATTAGCACCTTGAAGGGAACCATCAGAGAGGCTGTATAAGATATCTGGGATATTAGGGGAGAATTTCAAAATTAACAAGGATGCTTACAAGCCTTGGTCAAATAAAGAGAAAATTTTCCCAAGAGACACTGTCACCAACAACTAAATTCCATAAATGTGAAGATTAAAGATGCTTGTGTTCAAACTTGAGGTAACCACCACCAAACCCCTTATCATCATTACCTCCTTCGATAACTAAGACTTAACACCCTAGCTTTAAATCATTACAGTTTAACACTTCTTCCAAAACTAGATATCCTTTCACCACTTCACAACCATAATTTGATTTTGGTATTAATAAAAGATCACAAGGGAGCCCAAATTTGATCCCATCCTTATGACTTACAAAAGAGCTATACCCTTTTTTACTCTAAGGACAATTGGTCATTCTCATCTATGTCTTTAAGAAAGAGCCTTCATACCTTTAGTGGTTTAACACTAATGCCCATTGTGACTACCATGCTAGGCATCATGGCATAACACTGAGATATGCATATCATTCAAGCAAAGGGCACAAACCCTAGCTAATCAAGGAATTCAGAAAAACAGTGAAGTTCTTAATGAAGAAAGATGATGACTGGACCTCTCTTATGCTTTTAAGACTGCTAGGATGTTAGGATAGGAGAATGTTTGCAAAAATAATGTTTACTTATTCTTTAAAATCTTGTAAGAGAAATCCTATGTATTGAGAACATAAAAGGAATGATAAGGAGTATGTTTAAGTTTAGGGGATGCTAATGATTGAACTACAGTTTGAACCCTTGCTATTTTCATTACGAGTTCCCTTATGTTCAGACCCGATCAAAGACCTGTGACATCATCAATTCATTCATTTATTCACTCACCCATCCCTTCGCTTATGCATTACAATAATGAAAGTAAATAATGCTAAGACCTAGTATATCTTCAAAACTAATTGGTGTTTTTCTTTTCAAGTAAAATAAAGAAAAAAGATCACGTAACTCAATTAGGTAATTATTTGGCCTAGTGCCCTTCTAATCAGCTCACAATCTTGGGTAATCAAGACTAAACCTATCAAAGAATATTCGAGATTCAAAAACATAATAGAAAATATGACTAAATCGGAGAAAAAAATCTGAGCCATGATGTAAGAAAAAGGATTTAACAATGCCAAAGGACTCTTGTTTGTCCCAGATGTGACCATCCATCACAATTCAAGGTCCTAAAATTGGACAAATATGACAGGCTTAGTTGCCCAAAAATGTATGTAAATGCTTGCTATTACAAAATGGCAGAATATGCTAGGGATGAACAATTGTTCATCCATATTTTTTCTAGAAAGTCTGACTATAAGAGATTTGGCTCGTGAATTTTTGAAACATTACAGGGATTTATTGAAGATGGGTTTTGAATAGTGGGTTTTTTAGAACGTGAAAAAGGAACCTCACGAAAGCTAAGACTACACTTATAGATGGAAAATCGCAACAGAGAGATGACTATTTATTTATGGACATACTCCTATCCCATACTATGATAAGATAATCGACAATACCTTTATAGAATTTAGGGACATACTATTCATTATGGGTAAAATCAAAAGTGGGATCAAGACAATGATGGTCAAAGATGCTACTGATAGAACACTTTTTAAAAGAGAAATGGACAATCAAGTTTTGACCTTTAATAGCAAAAAAGGAAGGACCAACTCAAGGAAATCCATTCGGACTTTGTCTTTACCCTTAACTTATAGTTGAAGTTTATTATATGCTTTAACACCTTTCATATGAGCTTATCCATATTATATCTTAGAGATACAGACCAGCTCAGAGGTTAATTTAAATTATTTCCAAGAAGAAAAGAGAAAAATGAAAATGGTGCACCACTCTCTGCCAATCTTTTACACAAAGATCTTCTTTTTACTGCTCTGGAACTAACTAATCTCCACTATCCTAATGAAGCCTAGGAAGCCTCCTAATTTTAAATGGTACAACTCTAGCCTCACATGTGAATATCAGTTAAAGGGCCGAATAACATGCTACAGAGAATTGTGAATCATTTAAAGACAAAGTTTAAGTTATTATCAATGAAAACTCGACAAAATTCAAAAAGATTATGGATTCTTATCAATAGCAATCAGCCTAGAAGCTATGAGCCTTTTAGTAGTATGCCAATTAGGGGTAATTTCTATCTTTGTTCTAATTTTATACATATTTTTCATTTATGAAGGAATATGAATTTTGGATTAAAATGAATGAAATATTACTTGCGATCATCATGCATCATGCTTTATTTTGAATGTTAAATCTCTTCGTCAATAAAGTCCCATGTGATCAAATTCTAATTTTGAAGGTAACAATAATTTTCTTGAGAAAAAGCATTGATAATCTTAACAAATTGGCAATCATCTTTATGCGTAAATCTACCTTACCAAAACACTTTACCCATATCCCACATGATATCACCTTGGGTCACCTTAAAGATTGAAAAAATAGCAACAAGAAGATGACCAACTAGGATTTTCCCTTTGGTTGCTTAAAAATCGGACAATCAAAGCCTATTCTTAAGGAAACTAGGTAAGCAGTTTGATGTGTAGTAAGATTATGTTGCAACCTTGAGACTCTTTAGATCTCTTTAGGCAATCCCTTATCATAGACACCATAACCTCTCCCCAAATCTTGTACCAATGAGGAACATAACCAAAGTGCACCATTCTTACCCTTGAAGTAAATCCTTATAGCCAACCGAAAAATTGAAATATGAAACTCCTTTATAACTATTGTACCTTTTTGCTTGGTTAATCAAAACCTAAAATCATTTGTAGCTAGGGCAAATTAGTGACCCTAAGGAATGTGTTGCTAGTACAAGGAGAAAGAAGTATCAAGGCATGCATTTGGGAAAAAAGAAAGAAAAACGTAATTCAATGCTACATCATTAAGACATTCAGCATGTTTTCTAAGAAAACCTTCCCTCGAAGAATGACTCATCAGTCCACACAGTCATGTTTGAAATGAAAGATGACTATTTTCTTTTTATCATTCACAAATTACAAAATCATTCTCCTGGCTAACCCCTTTGAGCTTAACGAATTCATTCTTTTAAAAACCTTAATCAAGGATCACATCTACATTGGGGGCATGGAAAGTCTTTTAATGGAAATGGGACAGATACACACTTTTATAGTTATCTAAATGCTTGAATTAAGGTGTAAATATAAGATGTACCAACTCATCAAAGTCTAAATTTCCATCCAAAAGGCCAAAAAAAAAGTCACAAAAAAGTGGAAAAGAAAAAAGATCAATAAAAAATCAAAGTCAATGTCATATCAAGAAGGAAGAAACTAAAAAAGAGGAAATAGGGACACTAAAGAGTGGAAACCTTCAGAGATGATCATTGATCCAATCACCCTCAAACATTGAATTTAGGCCTGTATACCCTTTCTTTCAGAACTCGAACCCTAGCCTGAATTACATGCCTCAAAAAGTCCATTTCAATCAAACATGGCTATTTAAACTAATGACCCTATTTCTAAAGAAATCATTCTTTTGGGGAAATTTTAAGTTTCCTGAAAGGGTATAATAAAGTAGTTAATCAAAATAACAAAAAAATAAAGGCAAAAAGGAAGTTAGGAAAGAAAAAAAATGAAGCTATAGGGTGAAAACCCAAAAAAAGGTAGTTTAGAGTGAAGTTAAAAATCCCGATGTCATCTTCAATGTACCTTGAATGGCCATAAAAGGAAAAATCATCCTATCTGATCAAGAAGGTTATCAAGACTTTTAAAATATTAACATATCTAGAACCTTCTCGAGTTAAGATAAGAGGTCCAGTTTTTAAAACTTCAAGCAGAATACTTCCCTGATTAATACTTGTCAATTAAGACTAGCACTTACCCAAGAAACTTTCCAAACAACCTTTTTAGGACTAGGAGTTACTAATTGATTCTAGCACCTATCAAATTGTCATATCTAAAAATCGAGAGAGAGCACTGACAAGATTTTAAAAAATCCAAGTGGAGGAATATTCATTTCTTCTTTTTGATCGATCTACAAAAATCCAGACCTTTGACCATTTCGCATCAACTCTTGACTTTATAATGTCAACAATCAAAACTCTAACTCTTTTGGTCAACATCAAGAGTATTCAATCATAATTTGTCAATATATTTGATCTTTTAACCTTTTGTGTCATCATACTGCACCTAAATTGGCCAAACCATACAAAAAAATTTATTTTTTAGTCAAGAACGCCTCTAGGAATGATCACCAGTTGTTAAAAGCTTTGACTTCAAATAAACATGCCATGTCATCACCTTAAAGTCTAGAAAATACTTGTTTGAGGAAAGTTATGTTTGATTTACCCGATGCTATAACAAGGAGATTTATGGCACATAGGATGTAATTTACTTGGAACAAAAAAATAAAAACCTTATAAAATAAGGTTATGAGAGCCTTCCTAAGTCAAGGAACACTAACATTGTTTTTTTTTCCTCTTAAGGAAAGTTGATATACCTTGAAGACTTCAAAGTCAAAATACAAAAAGATAGGTTAAGGTAGGAAAAGGTTAGAAGTTTGAGATCACTGCAAAAAGATCCCATATTTACTTTCACTAGCAAGGTCATTCCTAAAAAGTCAACATAGCAAACCACTCTTCCATTAGGCGACGAGATACCAAAAGGTAAAAGATTGGTAAATGACTTTTTTGTAAAACAAAAAGATGCCAAGAGGCAGGAAATTCACAAACCACTCCTCTATAAGGTAGCGAAACACCAAGAGGCCAAAGATTAGCATAGATCATGATAGGAACTAACCATTCTTGATCAAGCCCAAGACATCTTTAAAAGGGTTCATGTCAACACAAAAAAAGGGACCTAATAAATCCTTTTAACTTTATGTGTGTTAAGAAATGTTTCATTGGCCAAAATAATAGCACACTATATATGAAAGAACAATGAATACATATATTCACACATATATTTTCTCAAAATAACTTGCATCATATCAACTTCTGCATCGTTTAAATATACCTTATGATCGTTTGTAAGTTCTCTTGTGAAAAACTCTTATAAGTTGCCATTTTATAATAGTCAAGAAAATCAAGCCCAATGTCATTAGTAGGCTAGGTATGGCTAATTGCCCATTGTCAATAAGCCTAATGATGTTGGTAGACTAGATCTGACTAAGTAGCCCACATCAAAAGTCAAGGCCCAGTGATATTGGTAGCTCAAATTAGCTGATTGGCCCTTCATTAAGAGTTAAAGCCCAATAATGCTAGTAGGTCAAATCTGGCTAATTGGCCCATTATCAAAAGTTAAAGCCCAGTGATGTCGGCAGGTTAAATCTGACTAATTGGCTATTACCAAAAGTCAAAGCTTAGTGATACTGGTAGGTTAGATCCGACTAATTAGCCCATTTTTAAAACTCAAAGCGTAATGATGTGATAGATTAGATACGGGTAACTGGCCCATCATCAAAAACTGAAGCCTAATAATGTCAGTAGGTAAGACTCAACTGATTAGCTCATCATCGAGAGTCAAAGGCAATTAATGCTGGCAAGTCAGATCCAGCTAATTAGCCTATTGCCAAGAGTCAAGCCTAATGATGCCAACAGGCTAGATTCAGCTAACTAGCCTCTATAAAAAAAGTGGCTATATTAGGCTAACTACCTTGTGTCAAGAAGATCAAACCCAATAAGGTTGGCAAGTCTAGTTCGATTAGTTATCCCTTTGTTAAAAAGATTTGTCTTAAAGCCAAATTGGCCTATTTTTTGAAACTTAAAGCCTAGTGATATGATAGACTAGATATAGGTAATTGGCCCATCATTGAAAATCAAAGCCCAAGGTAAGATTTCACTGATTAGCTCATCATCGAGAGTTAAAGCCCATTGATGCTGGAAAGTCAGATCTAACCAATTAGCCCATTGCCAAAAGTCAAGCCTAATGATGCCAATAGGGTAGATTCAGCTAATTGGCCCCTATCAAAAAAATGAAGCCCATTGAAGTTGATAGGCTATATTGGGTAACTACCTTATATTAAGAAGATTAAACCCAATAAGGTCAGTAAGTCTAGTCCGGTCAGTTGTCCCTTTGTCAAGAAGATTTGTCTTGAAGCCAAGTCCAATAAAGTTGGTAGGATTGGTTCAGACGCTTTAGCCCTTTTACTAGTTCTTAAGTAAAACCTAGGGATAGGTTAAGCCTAGGATCGTAGTTTAGGTCTCTTGTAATAATTAAAAAGAAAAAAACTCTAACTTTACCTTCTTGTAGAAATTGAAATTGTCACCAAAATATTATTCTTATTTCATTATCACATTAATTTTCGTCATTTCATCACAGGCACATAAAATAGTGTCAAGCATATCTTACATAAAATAGTATCTATTAATCTTTGCCTTATTCCTGATACCCAGTAATAGCTAAAGATGGGCAATTATAGACACTTCATTTTGTCCGAGTAAACATTCAAGGCATTAAAATCACTGTTTGAGGCATTATTTAGGTTATCTAGACAATCATGAATTAATTACCCATTATTCCTTGCTAAAGTGAAGTGTTTAAAGAGCCAAGGTGCATAAAAGTCATATTTTTGCACATATATACGATACATGATCTAATGCATATCAATATAAGACTTTTAAGTCATCAAAAATTCAAATTTATGGTTTTATCGATGCCAAAGGTTAATGTATCAATTCATTTGCTTTATCTCCTTGTTCTATCGATATAAGGCTTTGTAGTAACAAAAATTATGATTTTTGGCTAACTGTAATGATACATTGGTGGATGCATTGATACGGGCCTGAATGTCTTAATACATTCTTCAAAGTATCGATACATTTTAGAAAAATTTGCTCTTCATATCGATACAAAATTTTTTGCATCGATACATCATGTAAATTTGACCGAATTCATGCTATTTTCATCTATTTTCACCATCTATTAAAACTCAAATTTGACCATGTTTTTGGCACCAAAATCATCTAAATTCATATCAAGGCTGATTATTAGACTTGTGATTGGGCAAATTGAATTTTTGAGGCCCAAATGGCCATGGGATGAGATATTTTCATGAGTTAATGCAATTTTTTAGAGGGCATTATGGTACCTTCTCATGGCTTAGCTATATAAAGTGGCTTTGATCCACTGTTTTTATTGAGCAAGCCAAGGAATTAAGGGACAGCAAAGTATAGTACCTTGTCCTCATTTGAGATACATGCACCAAAGCCCTAAAATACCCTTATTCTTTGTAATAATTTATCATAGTGGAAACATTGGTTTTGGTTGAGAACACTTACATACATTCAGCTCTTACACTCTCTCAACATTCTTACTAGCCACTATCAACATTAAAATATTCTTATCTTGCAGCTCTCCACACCACTCCTAAGAAAACATATCTATAACACCAAGCTAAGACTTTTTTGCTTGTTTTTCTTCTTGCTAATTGATAATGAGTAAAGCTATTTATTAGAAAAAAAGCTTATTTTTGTGAGAAAAGCTGCTAAAACTTTTATTGGTATTTTCCTAGCTTATCTCTGTATGTCTGTTGCTCTTTTTATATTCTACATCATGTTGGTGACCTTTTTCATGCAACCTTGACCACTTGTAGGTTCCATGCACTTTCTTTGATGTATTATTCATGAGTTTGTGATGTTGTCATGCATTCAAGCATAAAAATTATATCTTTATGCTATCATGAAATTTGCAGCATAGATTCATGTCATCAGATCATCTATTTCTATGCTTATATCACTTTATATGCTCTTGTAAACCTATTTTTGTATATTAATGCATTTTCCTTGCCTAAGAATCATGCCTTTATGCTATCATGAAATTTCCTGCATGAGCTCATGTAATGTAAATACTTTATTCTATCCTCATATCATGTTTTTTGTATCAATAAGCATATTTCTTTATGTTCATGCATCATCCATACTTGCATTTTTTAACAAGTGTCTTTAATAAAACTAATGTCTTATTAATGTTCTAGCATGTATTTGTCATTTGATGCTATGTTTGAATGTTCTAAATGATTAAAGATGATTACTTGATGTCTTGTTCTTGTTGTAAAAATCTATTTTTTTTCAAAACCTCCTTAAATTAGGTCTATAATAACTTCTATAAAAAAAGACTAAAATGGACTCAATGTTTTATATCAATTGATCTATTAATCTTGGAGAAAAATCAAGCTCTTCAAGTTTGGATTCAAAGATAAATGAGGCTAGATATTCTGACTTTCAAAACAAAAATGTCCTTTTTGAATTTTTCTCAAATTGCTAGTGCTTTGGTCTTATGTCTATTGTCCTTTGCTTGTGACATGGTTAATTGGTCATTTCATTGTCCTAAACTACTCAACGACTATGCAAATGAGCTTGTGAAGCTATTGTCCCTGACCCCTTTAGTCATAGATATTTGGATATCCATAACCTAGTTTTGCTCCAAGAAACCCAAAACTGAAATTTCCCTTATCCAGCACTGGTAGCACTATGTTCCCACTTGAAAAATCATTTTCCAATCCCATAGTATTTTTTGGTGTTTTTTATTAAAGGGCATCGAATTATGTCTTTAACGGTACCTCATTTGCCCTTGTATCATTCCGGATTAAGGATTTACAATTTTTCAAACCTTTGTTGTATGGAAACTCTAAAGCCAGCTATTTACATTCTATTCAAGTCGTTTTAGCCAATCAAATGATCATTTTGAATTTTTAAAATACTTTTCCTAAAACGTTTGTATAATTCCCTTTCAGAAAAGGAACCATTTGTGATTAATGATTCTGAATAGGTCGAGTATGATTTTTTAAAGTTTGCTACACTTTTTCCCTCGCACGTGCTATCAGTATCGAATTAGACCCAATTTCAAAAATTATTTCCACCTAGAAAACAATTTTTTGAGATTTTTGAAACATTTTTATATTAATTATTTTCAAGTCACCTTTCTAATGGTACCTTGTTTACCCTTAAAACCTTTAGACTAGTCCAAAGTAAAATTACAAATGGGGATAGTGCATTGTTGTTCCTATTTTAGCATTTATCAAAGTTAATTTATTTTCTAAAATTCCCACTTTAAGCCATTCAAATGCCTCCAAACGGATCTGATTAACCCCATCAAGTCAAAAAATATGTGCCAACCTCTTAGGTTCAGATTAAGGTATGAGCATTTTTCAAATTTTACCATTCTTATTTTATCCATTCCTTTTTCAACAAAAAATTGCTAATTTTGTCAGAAATTGTCAAAAATGTCATTCTGTCCATAAATTATTGAACCTTTATCAATTAAAATCTTTTAATCCTATCTTTCCAAAAACTACCAAAATTTTCATCTAAGGGGATACTCCAACCCTGTTTTCTGAAAGTATACTCTAACCTCTTTTTTTAAAATTTCACTTAAAATTAATTTTTTCCTCTACTAAATTTTTTTTAATTCCAAACCCATTTTTCAAGCCTCTATTAATTTATGAATCCAAACACATCTCAAAGGTTGTCGGTTTGGTTATTTCTAGATAACTAATGATAGATATATTTGAACGACCCTTTCTTCTTTTTTTTTCTATGTGAATTATTTTACAGAATATTATCTTATCTTTCTTATGTCTTACTAAAATGTTTCCCTTTATGGTGTCCATTTTGCATTCATATTTCAAAAATGTTTTAAAAAATCACAAGGTAATATTTTGTGTCGATATCTCTCTATCGCTTGACAAGAAATATCTGATTTCAAAATTAAATTTGGAAATCTTTTTTAGTAAAACATCTCTATGTTCCTCACTTTTTCGAGGTTCATATTGTAGACACCTAAATTCGTCTGGGCTGTCAGTCCCTGAAAGTCCCAAATATTCGAGAACAAAAATGTAGTAGCCACTCTAATGAGGTCAACTTCCACCAGAGGGGTTTCACTTTTTTAATTTTAATCAGTCATATGTAAATAACTGTATATACACTTGATGAAAAAATCAATTTTCTCGATTAAAAAGGACGAATCCATAAAGGAAAAATTTTTGTTTTTGAACAAGTTCTTGACAAATTTTGGAAATTACCTTTATGGATGATCTCAAGGTCAATTTTCCTATTTTTAAGAATTTTTTGAGATTTTTTTGAAAAACTCGTGAAATTAGTGGTTGGATATTTTTACCAACATTGGTGTGGTTTTATGCCAATTCCTACCCCGAAAAATCATAAATATTCAAGAAAAAATATGCATTGGAATTTTCTACCATGAAGTGTCAAACTGTAAATTTTATAAATTAATTTTGAATTTTGTAGTTTTACAATTATCGTGCTCGTGAATTTTACTTTTGGTTTTTGTTAATCTATTTTTAAAAATTTTACAAGTTCATTTTCTTCACTTTAGAAATTAATGTTTTGAATACTATGTGGTCTTGAATTTGTTTTACTTCAGTGTCAATGAAATTTTATAATTTTTTTGGGTATTGAAATATGAGTTATTCTTTACTCGTAAAATTTTTGGTAGAATCCTCTCGAGTTCAAACATCAAAATTCATCCAATATTATTGTTTGATTCACATTAAATTAGCTTTTGAAAATTCATTTATTTTCAAGAGTTTTGGATTTTTTTCTTGATATTCTCTTATTTCTGAAATACGAAGTTTTCTACTTCGTAAATATTATTATTTGATTCACCTTAATTCAATTTTCAAAAATTAATTTGTTTCCATGGGTTTTGATTTTTTTCTTGAACTTTTCTTGTTTCCAAAAAATTGAGTTTTCTATTCCACAAATGTTTTCAGGGAAATTTTTTTCGGTTTAAAATTTTTAAAATTCATCTAATATTGTCATTTAACTCCTGTTAAATTAGTTTTGAAAAATTCAATTTATTTTATGAGTTTAAAATTTTTTCTGTCACCGAATTATAGAGTTTCTACTGCGTAAATTTCTTCAATAGGATTTTTCAGAGTTCATAATTTTTAAAATTTTTAAATATTATTTTTTAATCCATATTAATTCAGTTTGTAAAAAATCAATTTATTTTATGGGTTTTATTTTTTTACGTATAATAATTTTTTTCGGTAAGGGTTTTTCTCGTAAAATTTTACGAGTTGGCCTTTTTAAATTTTTTTGTACATAAAATTTTGTTTTTAGTATTAGATTGAATTAAATTGATCATTTAAAAATTTATTAAAAAGCATAATTTTTAATTTTTACAATTTAGTTCTTATAATTAATTTTTATGATATAATTTTATATATTATATACAAATAGAAATCAAAATATCTATAGAAATCAATGATATCATGCATGACATTACAAGGAGACAAGAGTTATAAATTTAAATCCAATCAATTTGACAAAAATCAAATCATATCTCAAACAAATCAAATATAAAAATAAAAAAATAAACAAATTACGACATATAATAAATGAAAGGAATTTTTTAGGGATTTTGGAAGGAAACTCATGGCAAGAGGATTAAAAAATCCATCATCTTGTCGTCCCTTCACTAAAACAAAAAACCCAAAAAAAAATTCTCCCAAATAGTTCATAACTTCCCTAAGCCAAAAACTCCAAAAAAAATCCATAAAATTTACTTAGGTTTTTTTATGTTTTTCAAGCTTTCAAGGTAATTTCTCTTCCAAAATCTTATATTTATGTTGATTCCATGCTTGATTTCTTATTTTAGTGAGTTTTATGATTGCTTGAGCTTATGGATTCCATTCCATGTTGAAAGGCCAAGCATGAAAACAATGATTGAATTTTATGGATTTTCTTAATTTATTTGATTTTGTTGCATTTTTTTCTTGTTTTATAATATTTTGTGTTCATTTGTAATAATGATGTTATCTTCAATGATTACATGTTTTATAATATTTATTATGTTATGTTTATGATGATTTATATTGAAATATTAGTGATTTTTTTATATTTTTAAGCTTAATTTTTTTATAAATTTATGATATTATTTATGAAATTTCATGCTGAAAAAAATTTGTCTTGATGCTTTCTATGCTTTGGATGAACCTGATTGGGCTTGCTAACGGTGACTTTATGTTTATTTTTGCTTTTATTTTAGGTTTTTTAAGTTATTTTGTAATATTTGTAAACTTAGGGACTAAATTGCAAATGTTTAAAAGTTTAGGGACTAGTTTGCAAATAATAGAATTTTTTTTGTTTTATGGTCAAAGGATTTAACCAAAAGCTTCATGGATAACATGGAAACTGATTTTGGGTACTTTATATCATGCTTTAGGTATTTTTCACACTTCAGGGGGTATTTTGTAATTTCATAAAGTTTAGGGGCTAGTTTGCAAACAATAAAAAATTTTGTTTTTTGGTCAAAGGTGTTTGACCGAACCTTTTTATGGATGTTCTTCATGATTTACATGCTGATTTTTACCTGATTAATTGTATTTTGTGATTATTTAGGTTTTTTTATTAGTTACCTAAGTGTAAAATTGAGAAAGTTTATGGACCCTTAGGAAAATTTAGCATTTTTAGGACAAAATGGTTATCTTTAGCATGAAATCATCCACTTAGATTATTTTAAATATTTTTAGCATCCCATTGGTGCTCCAGTGAGGTACTAAAAATGTAAAAACCTTTCGTATTCTTTTGGTTTTCCGTTAGGGTACGAAATGTAATTTTTGAAAATTTAGAGACCCATTAGCAATTTTCACACTTTAGGTCATTTTTGTAATCTAAATTAACCACTTAGAGTAAGAATCATCATTACTTGTCCTTTCGAGTCCAATAGGGGTACCGGGATACTTTCATATCAAAAGTATATCCAAAGGGCATTTTTGTAATTTTTCTCCTTGAGATGCTTTTATGCCAAAGGTGAAAGTTTAAAGTTCTTTTAGCCTTTTAAGGTCATTTTTTAGTCCATTAGGGGTATCATAATACTTTTATGTCAAAGGTATACCTAGAGGTATTTTCGTAATGTTTTTCATCGGGATGCTTTAATGCCAAAGGTAAATGTTTAAGGTTCATTTAGCCTTTAAGGTCATTTTTGAGTCCATTAGGGGTACCGGATACTTTCATGTCAAAGGTATACCCCTAAGGTATTTTTGTAATTTTTTTTACTGTATGCTTTAGTGTCGATGGTAAACCTTAAAAATATTTTAATTTTCTTTAGAACCTAATCTTAAGTAGTTACCGGGTGCCTTAGTGTCAATGGTAAGCCGTAGGAATATTTTAATTTTCATTAGAACCCAATCCTAAGTTGTTACTGGGTGCCTGTCGATGGTAAACCTTAGGAATATTTTAATTTTCCTTAGAACCCAATCCTAAGTAGTTACCGGGTGCCTTACTATTGATGGTAAGCCTTAGGAATGTTATTTTTTTTTTAATTTTCCTTAGAACCCAATCCTAAGTTGTTACTGGGTGCCTTAGTGTCGATTGTAAGCCTTAGGAATTTTTTTAATTTTCCTTAGAACCCAATTCTAAGTAATTACCGGATGCCTTAGTGTCGATGGTAAGCCTTAGGAATATTTTAATTGTTCAAAAAACCTAGTCTTAAGTAACGACTAGGTGTTTTTATGCCAAAGGTATACTTTCAGGATAGGTTCGTTCTTCTTTTATCTTTTTAGTCCTTAGATTCGAATTAGTACTTTAGTGTCTAAACTGAGTCACAGGTCCTTATTTTTGTTTTAAATAAAATTCGTACGTTTTTGTAAAACAAAGGCAATGTCTCGAAGCTAGAGTGATGCATAAAATTCCTCCCACCTATATGTCATGGGGGTTTTACAGATCATTCTAATGACAAGATACCCTTTTCAAAATGGAAATCAGGAATTTTAGACAAATAAAAACCTTTCACATTCTGCCAAGTACTCCAATAGGATGTGAAAGACATTTTGGTTTTTTAGAACCTTTTATGTCCTTTGGTTTTTCATTGGGGTATAAAAGGGAATAATAAAAGACTTTCGTGTCCCATTGGTTTTCCAGTGGGGTGCATAAGATGTTTTGATTTTCAAAATACAAAACCCTAATTTTCTCTCATGGAATAATAAAATCTTATTTTAACAATATAAGAATTGTAATTAAATACCACATATTGAAGCTGGATAAGAATTAAAGTTCAAATTAAACATGATCAATACGGTACCAATTTTGGGCACCACAAGAGGGTCGATCCTTACTTATGGCTGTAACCGACTCTCGAACCCTTAAAAACGATCTTTGGTGCTCCGTAGACTATGAAATTTATCTTTAAGGTTTCGTGACCCTTAAAGCACTAATTCTGACAGGTGACCAATTTGACTTGGCCAACACAGATTGGTGGCGACTCTAAACAAATGGTCATGTCGTAAGGACTATTTAGGGTTAAGATGGGCGAACGATTCATCTTAACTATTGAGTCCCCAGAAATAAGAGAATATTAATATCAATATGGCCCAAAAAAAAGAATAAATAGTTTCAAAATAATGATACATCACCACTTATATAGTCAAAGGCTGTTTTAAGCCAAGCTTGGTCAGGATTCGTATCCAAGCCACCTTACGACACATATGAGATTCAAATTTTTAATGAAAACCTAGATTTATCACTTTATATAAACTCATGCATGAAAAAAGATTATATCCAAATAATGACAAGTAAAAATCAAGGAAACCAAAGTCAATGTAAGACATAGCTAGAAGGTATTGATTTCAAGCATTGTAGGGATGCTAGAATTTCCCCGCACGTAACTAACTCCCAAAACCAACTGGCAAATCTCTAGATCATGTATACCTTGGAATCGATGTCCTGAGTTTTATAACTCAAAATGTCAACTTTAATAGGTATCCAATCACACCTAGACCAAATGATCGATAGCAATTGCAATTGTTGGCTACTTTATGGTGACCATTCGAGACCAGGTAGACAAATGATTCATCTGACAGTTCCCCCTCATGTTAAAAGGATGAATCTTGGTCAAGAGGACACTTTTTCGTCAAGAATTTTGTCACTTTCGTCATATATTTAAGTCACACAGGCTTCTTGCTTCGCAAGGATTTTTGAGGGACACGTCGCAACAATTACCTTAAAAATCATCAAGAGTATATTACCTTATAAATCATTTTATATGTATTTTCAAATATTAATTTCATAATTTATGGTAAAATTCCTAGTGAAATAATAATTTTCATGGAATACAAATTTAAAAAAAAAACTAGTTCAATCTATTGAACTTACCAAATATTTTTAAAATAATGTTAATATAAAATAAATATATTTATATAAAAAATAATTAATAAAATATAGTAACTCTAAAAGGTTAACAGTTTGAATCTCATCACTTATGAAATATATTTTTTTAAAAAAAGTTATTTTCTCTATTTTGTTTGGTTTCTACAGGTGAACCTTTTTTAGTCTAATTCAAATGATTTTTAGTTTTTCAAATAACAATAGACCTAATAAGCCTCTAGTTTCTGGTTGAACCAATTTGACCAATCAACCCATTTTGATTATGAAATAAGTAACATTAATTTAGTAAGTGCTAAATTTAACAGATTAAAAATAGAAGTTGTTCTATAATATAATGGGTTTCTCATTAAAGCATTGGTATTTATGCTTAATTTATTAGTTTTCCTCAATCCTATCTACAATTGCCCATGGGCAAGGTTAGATCTGGATAGGATATTAATGACTTTTACATCTACTCAGGCTTAACCAAGCCCAAAATATAGGCAACATTGTTGACAAAGACTAGCCAAAATTATTAAGGAAAAAATCTAGGCCTAGCATAGCCTGCCCAAATCCCACTCCTATCTAAGACATTTTTGAACATCCAATTCCTTCTATTCTTGCTACAAAACTATGCTGACCTTTAGAAGTTTAACCTCATTAACCATTTCCCAATATTTAAAAACTTTTAGAGCTTCGCCTTTACTATTTTAAAGATAAGGTTTTTGATGCATATAATGTTGATCCTCATTCTTGTACTCCCTTTCATGAGGTTGGGAAAAAAGCCCCTTCTTCAAGTTGGTAAAAAGGAAAAAAAGAAGGCAATGTTTATTGCTTTTTAAGTTTTAAACTTTTGTTTTGAGACATTTATATAGCTAGGCCTACGACACAAGAAAGTGAAGAATAGGTAAGGTAATGTTTAAGGTATTTAGGTCAATACGTTTATTATTAATAATCATATTTTTATTATAAAATAAAAATAAAAATAAAAATTAATAACATATTCAGGTCAACCCTAGACTTAAATTTTCCTATCCAAGGCCTAACCTGCTTTGAAAATAGGCTTTAAAATTTGCCTATGTTCCTTATTCGGGTCTAATATGTTTATCTGAATCCTTTCAAATATCGAGCGAGCCTTCGTGCTTAGGTGGGTAATTCCCAACCCATGGACATGTTTAAGCCTATTTGAGTTTTACTTATCTTTTGCCAAAGAAAATTCATTATTCTCTATAAAAGGGTCGTTAATGATTATCTCTATTTTATAATTACTAGCTTGCCACCTAATAATTGAATACAGATTCGGCCTTATTAACAAATTATTAACTGTAAACACCATGCCATTGCCTAATAAATTCTTTTTAACCTAAAATAGATCAACTTTTCGCTATAAGAAATAATACTTTAAACTAAAATTAGCCTTATAGGTTAAATTTATAATCTGTTTGCTTTCTTCTTTATTGTCCCCTATGGTTATGAATTTTAATTATTGTAATTCTATTTCATTAGTTGGCTTAAGCCTTGGCAATGAAACTGTTGATGTCCACCTTTTATTTCTTTTACTTACTGACTTACTCTTAGGCTTGAACTCAAAGAAGGATAGTTGCTTAATCAGCTTAAATTTAGGTCTTCACCGTCACTTTTAGCATAGCAAACCATGTGGCTTAAGCTAGAAACCATTTCCTTGTACTTGAATAATCTAAAAAATTATCTAGAGTTATAAGGAATTTAAACTCTATGTCTATAGTATTAAGTAAGTTAGAAACTATAGGTAGAAACTATGCTTGACTTGGTGTCTGATTGTCGTATCATGCCAAATGATAATCCAATACATCAGACTTAGAACAGATAAATTTTTTTTTCTTTTATTATATAGGATGGTACTTGGTAAGTCAAATCAAATCACAAATCCATTTCCCTATAAATGGTCATTATGAAATAACCATAATACTTTGAGTCGCTACCAATCTATTTTGGCTAGGTGAAATTGGTCACTCACCGAAATTCATCTTTTGAGGTATGAAACCCTTGAAAACAAACTCTGAGATCAGCATATTAACCATTGATCATATAGAAAGGGTTCATGAGTTGATTAGGTGTAAAGAAAGCTCATGAGAAATATGAATAAATAATTTCTTATTCCCCGTATACCTAGTATTTTTTGACAATGTACCATTAGATGTATTTTTAGGTGTGCAAGTCGATCATACTTTTCAAATTTTGGAATTTTGAATTTCAGTGGAATTATTACATCCAAAGCTAATAGACATTCCTTCCATCTTTGAATCCCTTTTTACTTTCAATGATATTTTTTTCCTAGCTAGTCAAACTTTTGAGGCATCTCTAAGACTTATGCTATTTTTGACAAGCTCTCACACAAATGTTTTGATTTAAAAGCTCCAATAGGTTTGCAAAACAACTCCTCAGTCTTGGATTTATTGCAAATTTCTCTAGTTAAAAGTCTGCTTTGGTGCAAAGATTTTCTCTTGACACTTTCTCCTCATTCACTCTCTCAAACTACTTAGAGTGTTTGAGGCTTTGGTCCCTTTAGCATGATCCTTTTCCCTTTTACTTCTTAGTTATATCTAACTTAAAAAAATAGAACCTTATTAAATTAGTCTACCAAGGAGCATAATCTGTTCAACATTCTCTTTTATGGGTTTTAATAGGATCTTTTTAAAAACCATTAATGGTCATGAATGAATGAACATTAATGAATGAAGAACTGAATGTGTGAATGAATGGATAAATGCATTAATATTGTTAATATGCATGGGTTAATGAGTAATTGACCAAGAATAAACATAGAGAGATTAATATAGAGACAAAAATTCAAGGAATCTAAATTGTGACTCAAACATTGTTCTCTTATGAACCTAAAAGATCTATAATATTTGTTCATTCATTGTCAAGGCATACAACAATATTTACAAAGATTCACAAAATAGGTAAAGAGTTGTCTCTATTATTAAATATTCTAATGCCTTTAACCATTTTTTAATCCTCTTTTTACAAAGCCCACACAGCAATATAGAAAGTCATATTTGAAAACACTTTGTTGCCTTAAACATTCTAAAGCTCCTTAAGATCCTTTGTTGACTTAAAAATTTTTTCATTTTTTTGACTAATTAAGATCCTTAGGTTGAACCAACCATTGTTGATGAGACTTTAAATGTTTTTCTTAAAGGTCATGCAATGTTTAATAGAATGTTCATGGGTCTTACACTAATACATGTATCTTATCTCTGGATTATATCAGCCAAGGTATGATGGGTTTTTGGGTTTTGCAGACATAGTTGTAATCAAATGACTGTAGATTAAAATGAAAAAGAGTTTTTCATAGCTAATTGAAAGGGGTTCAAAATACCTGGTAGCTTCCTTGTGGGTCGGTTATAGGTATTGTATTGATTGAGAATCGAGGCATGAGATGATGGTTCCACAACTTAGGTTACCAAGTCGAATAAAAGGTGGTCATATGATAGAGTGAAGGGTTTCCTTGATATCTAGTGTATTTCCTGTGTTGAACCTTATCGTCCCTTTTTTACAAGTTTTTGCACCTTTTGTTTCAAAACTACACATTCCTTCATGGAATGACTTAAATTCCTAAAATGATAACAATAGGTACCTTTATCATTATTATTTTTTGGTTAAAGTGGTTTCAGAGGCTCAAAATATATTGGTGAGACCAACTATTCTTAGATAAGCTTAGGGAGTAATTCTATGTAAGATACTAGAATTGGATTATAAGGGTCCTAGCCCAAATGCTATGTCATTTTCCTTAAGCCCTAGACTCAAAAATCAATTAAAATATGAAAAAGCGTAATCTCGAGTTTAAAGGCAAGCCAGTTATTTGAATAGGCTAGTGATCAGAATATTCAGCAAGCAGTATGCTTAGCTAGTCTTTAGGTCATCGAGTGCGAAGGTTGGGTTAAAGGCAATAGTGACTCTTGGGGATTGCCTAGAAGATCTCTAATAATTTTTGTCAACTTGGATAGTTGTTCCTTCATTTTTATGATCTATTGTCCCATTTGTCTAACTATTTCCTCTAAATCATTAACTTATGCTTCCAATCAACTCCCCAAACTCTAATTCCCTGGATTCATTGAGGATGATGAAGCTTTAAGTTAAAATGCCATTTTTGTCTCATAAAGACTTTTAACCATTCTTACCAATTTATCGAGTTAACTTTTCATTTTCTAAACCAGATGCTTGAACTCTTCCCTGGTGCATTTTATTACATTGATTTTTGCCTCTAACTGATCTCCCATGTTTTAAATTTTTTAATGCAATAAACAAATGGCTTTAGCAATTTGTACTGGTGAATGTATGAGCATAATAGGAATTAAATGAGCAACAAATGCTAAAATCGAGAATCCTTAAGCAAGTTAGTTAGTAAATGCACAAGGTATGAATTTAATATTAAAAAGGCAAAATATTAAAAGTAGAAAATCCTAATATTGCTTTTTATTGATCACATGACTCGGGTTTCATAAAATTTTGACCACTCTTTGTTATTTTTTACTTTTCACTTTTCATTTTTCATTTGTTCATTTTTTTCTATTTTTCTTACTTTTTTACATTTTTCTCATCTTTTATTTTTTTAAAAGAAAAATTCATTCTCCTTTTATTAAAAAAGGAAATTGAAAAATTCTTTTTTAATGGTCAAGAAATCTTTATTCAAAATAAAAGATAAGATATTATTCATTGAAAAATTACCCCAAGAAAAATTCGCCAAGGCATTATAACACCATCGGGGTGAATGGAAAAATAAAAAAATCATGGCAATATAACATATGTTCATCATTGCCCTAAACTAGGATTATAAAATAATTGCAAAAGGTATGAAATGTTCCCTTATGTGTACCTAACTTGGGTTATTTCTAAGGAAAAATTAGCATGGCTCTACTAGGTTGGCCACTAAGGTTCACGATATGAGGTTTGGGTTTGACATCTAAATAGATTCCCAAATTCTTCCTCGTGATCGGAAAAGATTAACAAGGCACCCTGATCCTAACCCATTACAAGTTTCTATTGGAAAGGGTCCAACTCAATTAGGAGTATTTTCCAAGCCTACACAAATACCTTACGAAAGCATAAGAATTTACACTGGTAAGTTTTTCATTGGCCCATGTGGAAAGGCTAACACTTCACAAAGGCAGAGCTACTTCACTCCTCTTAATATATCAAATAACCTATGCACCCCTTCATACATTTAGAGGAGAATCCAATGTATACGCATGTGTATCATGTAAGTACAGGAACAAATAAACCTTTTATGATCTATTCTACAATCATATGCAAAATGCTCAAATAAAAACAAAATATCATAACATGAAAATAAATAACAAGAAATAAATAAATCAAATGATAATAATATTAATGCATGAATTTACCTAAAAAATCAAAGAAATTATAATTAAACATTGATTAAAACCAATTAATCAAGATGGTGGATAACACGTGATTAATTCTAAGCCTAACTTTCTAAAGTCCCTAGAGAAGTCGCTAAACTATCATAACATGCTAAACGTGACTCCTGTTTGTGTAAGACCTACAAGCTAATTGCTTTAGCTTATAATACACTAGTTTTAATTTCATGTAACATACATTATGTTTTATTAATGTAATATTTTCTTTATCCATAAGATTATTCGATAATAGTTATTTATATCTTATGTAGATAAAGCCTATGAGACTCATTGGCCTTACAAAAGAATTGCAATGTGCAAATATGAAATTCTTATTTATTAAAGCCATGTTTCTAAAGACATTCCTGGTCATCATATTGTCAAGATAGGGCATTAAAAATACACAAAAACCAGTATATTTTAAACCTCTATGCATTTAATGCATGCAACTGATCTCATAAGTTAAAGTATAGAGATACTTGAGGATAGCATATGTGTGCTTGTTATGAGGACAAGTAAATAGAACATGATCCACTATGAAAGTTCCATTTGGTATTTCACCCAATTGTCTATGGAAAAACACTCATATGCCAATAGTGTAAGTGATTCTTGTCGCAACATGCCCCGAGGTTGATCCTCACAGATCTATAGGTGCATATGACTTAAAATATCTTTCTAACTAGGAAATATCTTTTTGATTGAGACATTTCCTACGCGATGTGATGAGAACGAGTAAGTATGGATATCGACTCATGATATATTAAAGGGAACCATAAGATGAATCACTCATCTTATTGGTCTTGGATGACCATCACGAAGTGGCCAATGCTTGGAGTCACCATCGATTATTTTGGGCTAGGCATGACCAGATGCCTATTGAAACCTACATTTTAAGTTATGAAACTCAAAGCATCGATCCGTGGTCTACGTAGTACAAAGACTCACCGTTTAGGTTTGGGAGTTGGTTACGCATGATGACGTACGAACTTTTTCATGACGCCCAAAATCGATACTTTACTAGCTATGTCTTATCTCGATTTCAATTGTTTCAATCTTAACTCATCATTATTTTGATATAACCCCCTTTTAATGCATGAATTTTATCGAAATACAAATCTAGGTTTTGATGAAAAGATTTAATCTCATACACGCCCTAGAGAGATTAAGAATATAGAGATTCTCAATAAAAATGACCTATGGAATTTACTTTGAAAAATAGAATGTTCTACTTTGGGCACTTGAGAGATACCCACGCAGAACACTACCTTTAATTTTATTTGATATTATTGGAAAACATGAACACAAATAATCATCATAAAGAAATCATGTTAGTAAGGCAACAAATGAAGTAAAATAACATGGATCATTCAATGCAATGATAAAGAAAAGGGATGGACTATTAGAATTTATCTCGTAATTGGCATCGATTATCTGGGAATAATTAAATCGACAATTTTCGAGATACATCAAGGTTTCTTTATTGAACGAGGTTTTGTTTAACACATTCATGGAAATCTGGGAAGGAGAAAAATTAGTTGTAGTTGAAAGACAGGGTTGGAGCATCCCTTCAAAAAAATAAGGTTAAAGTATCTCTGTGGATAACAAATAATTTTGACAAGGGAAGATTTTTAAATCTTGATAATTTTGAAAAGTGGGGTTAGAGTATCACCTTGAAGGTTAAGGTTAGAATATCCCTGTGGATGACAATTAATTTTGACAAAGGAAGATTTTTAAATCTTAATAATTTTGAAAAGCGAGGTCAGAGTATCCCCTCAGAAGGTTAGGGTTGGAGTATACCCGTGGATGACAAATCATTTTGACAAAGGAAGATTTTTCAATCTTAACAATTTTAAAAAACGGGGTTAAAGTATCCCCTTAGAAGGTTGATATTGGAGTATCCTCAAAAGTGACATGTTTGACACTTTTTAGAAAAATTGAGTTGAAAAACTTAAGTTGACAAAACTTTGTGATTTAGAAAACGAGTGAGCATTTTGATGATTTTTGGCAAAAAAATTATTTGAATGAGGATAGTAAAGATGTAAAATATGTTTTTGAGTTGCTACAAGCTTGTGGAAGGTCGAAGCATGTTCTCGAGTCTGATCGGGGTGATACGGAGACATTCGATTGTGTCTAGACAAAATTCAAGAAAATAATTTAATTTTAACCATGACAGAGAATAGGGGACAACATCGTGCACTTTTTGAATTTATTTTGGATTGGTTTGAAGGGTTTAAAGGATGGATAAGATATAGTCAGAAAGGTAACTTGATGAGGGTAAATCTAAAAATATTCCTAATATCCCAAAAATTACTTCTTGGGGAAATAAAATTTCAAATTTGGGTCAATTACGCGATTGACAGAGCATGCGAGGAAAAAGGTATGTTAAAATTCAAAAAATCATTTCGAGCTCATTTGGTGTCAAAAAATTACAAATAATACCTTTCCAGGAAGGGAATTTCATGAACATTCTAGGAAAAATGCTGGAAGGATTTGGTTTAGTAGGCCTAAAGGGCCCAACCAGAATGCACTTTGTTAACTCCAAGGATTCCGAATAATTTAGGTTTGAAAAATCATAATTTTTTCATTCAGATTGATCCGGGGATGAATAAAACCTTGTTTTAAAGATGTTTTAACACACTTTCAGAGAAAATATTATAAAATTCATGAAAAATGTTTTTGGATTTTAAAGTGATTTTTCAATATGTAATAGTGATGCTGCTAGCAAGGGATAAAGCAAAGCAGAGGATATTTCTCATTTTCTCTATGTTTATGGGTCCAAACTTGAGTGATTGACATTCAAACATCCATGACTGAAAGGAAAAAGTGGCATGAGTGTCGCAAACTCATTTGCACAGCCCTGAAGTAATTTGGGATGATGAAGTAGCCCGTTGATCATACCACTCAAGGTTTTGACTCAAAATCAAGGCACGAACATTCAAGGAACAAGTGCAAAGCCATTTTGTTAGAAAATCAAAAGTTTTAAGCTCGTTTAATTAGGATTACAAATCTAGAAACTGCATCTTCCCTCAGATTTTTTAGTTAACTTTAAAAAAAATGCTAAGTTCATGCTAGTCCTCTTTGGTTGAGGTTAGCATGCTTGGCTTAGGGAGGTTTTGAAAATCAATTTTTGATAGCCATCAAACATGCATTTAGACAAGGAGAAGACAATGAACATACAAGGGGATGGCACAAAACATAAATGGGGATGCAAACTTTACCAATGGTCTTAACAAAGAAAGAGTTATGCATATATCTCATTGAGTGAAGCATGCTAAAAATGACAATGATTCATGACAAAATGCAAGCTAACATATAAACACGCTTGAAATATGCTAAGCTAAGGATTCATGCATGGATTAATCATAACAAGATGCATAGATATGGCATAAAATGCATGAGCAAGAGCTATCAAAATAATGAGAATGAAATTAGGCATTTTGCACATCAAGAGGGCATTAAGGCATCCAAATCCTAAAATACCACAACCAAAGGCCACAATAATGCATGAAAATCCTAAAAGGATGATGGAAACACGGAGAGCTCACTAAATGATGAAGATGTTGAAAAATAAAAAATAAAAGTAATAAAGTAGGAAGTTATACCAACAAAACTTTAATTTTTGGCCAAATAGTTGGAGCAGTAGAGATGACTTGAATTTTTCACTTTTCCTTGTTGTTAATAAGCAAGAAAAAAAGAGAAAGGTTTTGCTTCTGGTATGGATGAGGGTGATTTTCAAAATGTGTAATGGTTGAGAGTGAGTTTTTTAGGGTTATTTTTAGGTGCTAAGTGAAGAGCTATGGGATTTCGTTTTCTTGATATGTGAATACATTTTTGGAAGCTAAAACAAGCTAAAATCTAAAGTTCCTCAGCTAAAATTAAGTAGTCTATTTATACTAGCATTTTAGAGTCAAATTGAAGGTGTTTTTAGTTATTTCTCAAAAGGGACAAAGTGATGTCAGTTTGGTGGCTATAGAGTGGCTGTAGGGAGCAACTTGCTGCCAATGTGATGGACATAGGGTGGCTGATTTAAATGCTGAAATGATTTTTCAGCAAATAGGGTGGCTGATAGTGATCTTGGTCAATAAACTAAGGAGGAGTAGGGTGATCATGTGACATTGACCTTTTTTATCTAATTTAGACTTTAAAAAATGTTTTGATTAATTCAAAAGTCCAAATTCGTAATCTGATATGCATTTTTATCTTTTCTGAAGGAAAAAATGAGTAAAATTTAAGTTTTTGATCAATGATGGATGAGTTAAAAATTCCCAGACCATGGAAAGTGGCCTACATGTTTTGATACATTATAGAATGTATCGATACATTTGGTCTAAAAACCTTGAGTGTATCGATACAGTTAACATTGTATTGATACAATGATCACTGTATCGATACTATGAACCATTGTATCAATTCAATGCTTCATCGTATTGATACATGTTGATAAGTATCGATATATTTCTTTACAGAATGCATGTTTTGGTCTTGGCATGGCCTAGTATTGATACATGAGCTCCTGTATCAATACATAAGCTTATGTATCGACACGTTTACATTGTATCGATATAAAAGGGGACATTTCAAATTTTTAGATCATTGGAGCATTGTATCGTTACATGAGAACCATGTATCGATACATTCAAGAAAAAATTATGAATTTTCTCATATCTTTTATCCCTGGACACCTTAAACTATGTCCTTTGATGCCACATCTTTGACCGTCCATGCCTCAAGTTGCTAAAAAAAATAGCCTAGATAAAATAAGGTGTCTACAGCTATCTAATTTTGATGTTGTAGAGAATCAAGACCAAAGTAAAGATAAATAGACACTATTTTGTCTGGGGTAGAATGGCATTCCCCAAAACACCTACAAGGAGTTAATACTTCACTATGATAAGTGCAGTGTATTGGCAGTGATCCTAATAGAGGTTTAAGTGAATTTTGTAGGGTTTACCCTCCCTACTTGGTTGTTGGGTTTTCTAAGGCTTGACCCCCTTAGACAGGCGTAGAGTAACGTGGATTTTTTATGTGGCTGCCACCAGCTTATGCGATCTTTGACTTGAACTTGGGTACCATCGGCTCGTGTGGGCTTTGACTTTAGTGTCATCAGCTTGTGTGGGCTTCGACTTAGGCTTGGGTGCCACTAGCTTGTGTGGGCTTTGACTCGAGTGTTGCCAGTTTGTATGGGCTTTGGCTCAATCTAGGTGCCACCAGCTTGTGTGGGCTTTAAAAAAATGCCACTTACTTATGGGCTTTGAAGAGGTGCCACTGACTTATACACTTTGAAAAGGGTGCCACTAACTTGTGGGCTTTTGAAAAAGTGCCACTGATTTATGGGTTTTAAAGAGGTGCCATTGACTTATGGGCTTTGAAAAGGGTGCCAATAACTTGTGGGCTGTGAAAAAGTGCCAGTGCCACTAACTTGTGGGCTTTGAAAAGGGTGCCATTGACTTGTAGGCTTTGAAAAGGGTGTTACTGAATTATGGGCTTTGAAAGGGTGCCATTAACTTGTGGGCTTTGAAGAGGTGCCACTAACTTGTGGCCTTTAAAGGGTTGTAACTGACTTATGGGCTTTGAAAAAATGCCACTAACTTGGTGGGCTTTGAAAAGAGTGCCACTAACTTATGGGCTTTGAATAGGTGCCACTAACTTATGGGCTTTGAAGGCGTACCACTGACTTATGGGCTTTTGGAAAGGTGCCATTACTTACGGGCTTTGAAGAAGTGCCACTGACTTATGGGCTTTGGAAAGATGCCACTAACTTGTGGGTTTTATGTGGGTATGATGGGCATCCAGTTATTTGTAGACAAGTTTGTCGCCACCAGCTCGTGTAGGCTAAAGAAGGTTTCTTGATTGGTGCCTCCTGAATAACACTTAGTTTACGAAGCTTAGAGTTCTTACCAGGGACTCCTTAGAGGTTTGGTGAACCTAGCTTGAAGTAGCATTTCAAAAATCATGATGTGTGATGGTAATGTGAATGCTTGATGTGGAATGCTATCATGATTGCATGATGTGAAGTCTAATACAGGAGATAGCTATAGTTTTTCTTGTATATCATTCAAATTCTCATAGGGATGGTAATTCGTCTTTGTTGCAACTATGGACAGAATTTTTCTAATCCCGTTGGGGATTGTAGGTTGTCCTAGCTCCACTGGGGATATGACAAAAAAATCTATTCTCAAGAATTTGGATTATTGCATTTCTCGATTCGGGAGGCTCAATTGTTTTCCTGATAATTAGAGGGCATTGTCAACAATTTGGAGACCGTTTAACTGATTAGGTTGATGTCTCTGGTTTCGATAGGATTTTGATATTGTGTATGGGTCGATATTTGGTTAGCTTAAAATAGTTTTTCTTGAGATGTGGCTTGTGAAAGCAAGAAATGGTTTGGTGTATGGTAATGCCGAGTAGGTGTTTGGACCCGGAAAGTGCATGATCTTGACGATCAGGGTATGAGCAGAGTTCCCTATGCTTTTCTTTTCCTTTCGATGTAATATAGAGATGTCCTGATATGAATTTCAATTGATTATCAAACATTATCAGTTAAATGACAAGTGCAATGTTAATTGTACAGGGGTTAAAAGAAACAAGGTAATATTTATTCATGACAACAAAGAGATAAAAGTTTGTATACTATTTGACAAACAAGTGATTCGGTTGTAAAAAGTATGATCTTTTGGGTGAAAGATACCTCTGATGATCACGACATGAATGTTCTTTAGGTGCTTCCCAGGATCTTTCTCAAACAATGAATGTGACTACTATGAGTTGGCCTTCGAAAGATCCCTAGGATTGCTTCACTTTGTTTTGTAAGTGATCTCAGTCTATGCCCTATCAAAATTGATCTTTTCAAGTCGCCCTTCTGGGTTTTCAACTATAGTCGGGTTCGTTGCCCATATGCCCTTTTCGAATTTTCATTTGGACCCCTTTTTGTTTTCTTCCTTTTTTTTTTTGTTTTGTTTTTGTTTTTGTTTTTTTTTGGTTTTCTCTTTTTTTTTAAGGACGCCTTTTCAGGTTTTCACCCTCTACATGTAATATTTCTTGACGAAATTTAAGTTGATTGGGTTAGGCAAGGCATTGCCATCTATTTTTGACAAGATTAGGGCCCCTCCAGAGAAGGCTTGCTTCACGACATGCGATCCTTCCAAATTAGGGGTCCATTTGCCCCGTGCATCTTTGTGAATTGGGAGGATCTTCCTCAATACCAATTTGCCTGGGTGAAATTATCATGGGCACATTTTTTTATCATGGGCTTGGATCATGCATTTTTGATATATTTGACCATGGAAGATGGCTTTTATGTGTTCTTCTTTGATGAGGTTGAGCTGGTCTATCTGTTCTTGACCCATTCAGCCTCTTCGAGTTTGGTTTCCATTATCACTCTGAGAGAAGGTATCTTGACTTTGATAGGCAAAACATCTTCCATCCCATAGACAAAAAAGAATGGGGTAGTGCCCCTGGAAGTGTGAACTAAGATCCGATAGGCATAATGTGTAAAGAATAGCTTCTCATGCCAGTCTTTGTAAGTCTCAGCCATTTTTTCAACTATTTTTTGGATGTTTTTATTGGCTGCCTCAACTGCTCCATTCATCTTTAGGGATAAGGGATAGAATTATGATATTGGATCTTGAACTGTAAGCAAACTACTTGCATCATCTTATTGTTCAAGTTGCTTGCATTATCTGTGATGATTTGGTTCAGGAGGCCATATTTACGGATGATGTCCCGCTTGACAAACTCGCAGACAGTCAATCTACTGATATTAGCATATGAGGCAGCCTCCACTTATTTGGTGAAATAGTCGATTGCTACCAAGATAAAACAATGCCCATTGGAAGCTTTAAAGGTGATCGGCCCGTCACATCCATGCCCTACATAGAGAAGGGCCACGGGGCTGTCATGACGTGAAATGGTGCTGGAGGGACATTGATCTTGTCTGCATAGATTTGACACTCATGGCATTTTCGGGCGTAATCGATGCAGTCTCTCTCGAGGGTTAACCAGTAATAACCCACTCTCATGATTTGCTTTGCCAACCAATGTCCATTAGCATGTGTGTCACAAATCCCTTCATGAACTTCTTCTAGGATCCTTTTGGCTTCAAGAGTGTCGATGCATCTGAGATACTTGATGATGACTCCTTTTGTATAAGATTTTTCCATGGAGAATAAATTCTACAGCCAGCCTTCTGATAGTCTTTTTATCAGTCTCAATTACATGTTTGGGATATTGCTAATCCTTGATGTAATAAAAGATGTCATAGCACCATGGTAGGCCATCCTTTTCTTTTTTGATGCTATGACAATAAATCAGAGTTATGTATATACTCATCTAGATAGAAGCAACGTCTGACGCTTGGTTAACTTTAAACATGGATGATAAGGTAGCCAAAGCATCGGCTAGTTGGTTCTCTTCTCGAGGTAAGTGTCGAAAACTAATATCATCACATTCTTTTTTCAGCTTTACTATTAGCTTCCCATATAGCATCAGCTTAGCATCGTGAGTTTGCCACTCCCCTTTTAGTTGGTAGATGACTAGGGCTAAATCACCGAGCACCTATAATATCCTGACACTCTTCTCAATGGTTGCTTGAAGCCCCATGACACAAGCTTCATATTCTGTGATATTATTTATGCAATCAAAATTTAGCCTTGTTGTGAATAGATAATGACTCCGATTAGTTGACATCAATACTAACCTAATTCTATGTCCTAGAGCATTTAATGCTCCATTAAAATACATTTTCCAGGATTGATCTTGGACGGAAGCATTTTCGTCTTCAGAAATGCACATTAGATCTTCATCTGGGAAGTCAAAATTTAAAGGTTCATAGTCATCGACCGCTTGACTTGCCAAAAAGTCAGCTATCGCACTATCCTTGACAGCCTTTTAGCTAACATAGGCAATGTTGTGTTTAGAAAGCAGGACTTGCCATCTAGCTAGCCTTCCTGATAGTGCAGGGGCTTCACATAGATACTTGATAGGATCAAGCCTTACAATCATGTGGTGTGATACAACATGTACTGCCTGAGCCTCTCAGCTATCCATACTAAAGCATAACATAACTTTTTAACTACAGAGTAGTTACACTCGCATTCCATGAACTTTTTGCTTAAGTAGTAGATTGCTTGTTTATTCTTTCTTGACTCATCATGTTGCCCTAATATACAACCCATAGATTTGTCGAAGATTGCCAAGTAAAGTGTTGATGTTTCACATGACTTCGGATGATCCAAAGGGCCAAAGCATGCCCGACTTAAAAAATATTTTGATGTTTGACATGAAGGAGTAAAAGACCGTCGAACGAATCGCTCATCCGACTAGTCTTGGATGGCCACCATGAAGTGGCCATAACTTAGAGTCACCACCGATCATTTTAAGCAAGGCATGATCGGATGCCTACTGAAAATAATACCAGAGATTCATTGTTTTGGGTCTGGGAGTTGGTTACATGTGGGGAAGGATTAGCACCCCCACAATGCCTAAAAATCAGTACCATCTAACTATATCTTACTTGAATCTTGGTTTCCTCAGTTCCATTTTTATCATTATTTAAATATAATTCCCTCTAATATATGAAATTTTGTAAAGATATAGGTCTCGATTTTAATGAAAATTTTATCACCTAGGCACCTTAGAGAGGTGAGAAACATAGGGATTTTTCATGAAAATGATCTCCGGATGGGTTTTTAAGAAAAAATCAACTATTGCATGTCTGGCACTAGAGAGATACCGGCACGAGATATTGTTTGGTGATTCTGAAAATAATTTTTAGAGCATGAATGCTTGAGGTCCCTACAAGAGAAAACGTATTAGGAAGATAGGAAAGAAAACAATAAATAAATCTACAAAATAAATACACAAAATACATCAAAAAGAAGGATGATCGAAATGTATCTTGCAGTTATCTTTGATTATTGATGAACAACCAAGACGACAATGTTGAGACTTGTCGGATTCAGTGGAAATTTGAAGGGAAAAAGGTTTCGATGACTCAAAAGGGAGAAAAGCTTGGATTTTAGAAGGAATATGAAGAGCGGGGTTAAAGTATCCCCTTAGAAGAGTGGGGTTAAAGTGTCCCCAAAAATGAAAGTTTAATATTGGATTTAAGGTAAAAGCGGGGTTAGAGTATTCCCTCGGAGTAGTGGGGTTAGAGTATCCCCAAAAATGGAAGTTTAACATTGGATTTAACGTAAAAGTGGGGTTGGAGTATCCCTTTAGAGTAGTGGGGTTAGAGTATCCCTAAAAATAAAAATTCAATGTCATTTTGAGGTAAAAGCAGGGTTGGAGTATCCCCTCGAAATAGTGGGGTTGGAGTATCCTCAAAAATAAAAATCTTCAACGTTAAAAGGAATGGGTTATATTTTTGAAAAAAAGAAATCTTTAAAAATTGAGAGCCAAAGGTTTGGCTAAAAGGTTCCTATTTTCTTTAGCCTTGGTCCAAGTCTAAAGGGCTTAGGTCATGGGAATGAGCTGAGTAGATCATGAGGCGTTCAAACGCCTCAATAAAAGCGTTTCAAAAATTGGTTTAGAAACAGAGGACAGTGTTGTGTTGCTTCTTTTTCTAAATTTATTTCGAGCTTATCCGGAGGTCCTGGGGGGTAAACAAGGTACCATTGGAAAGATAACTCCATGAGGATTAATGTAAAAAATTCCAAAAATCCTAGAAAATCACTTTCTAGGCAGAGTTAATTTTTAAATTTCAACTTGAGTCAACACTAGCAGCATGTACAGGGTAAAGGTATAATGGACTTTGAAAAATCATTTCAGATTCATCCGAAATTGTTAAAGTGTGAATAACTTTTCGAAAAGGGAATTTCATGAACTCTATGGGAAAAATATTCAAGGGATTCAAAAATATAGTTTATTGGGCTGAAACAGCCCAAACAGTAAACTGCTCGCTTGATCTAGGGGGTTCTAGACAGCGAAGATTCAAAAAATTGTAACTATTTCATCCGAGATGATCTGAAGGTAAATGAGATATCATTGGAAAGGTAATTTGAAACCCTTCAAGGGAAAAATACCAATATATTTTAGATAAATAAATTTTTATTTTCAAATTTTTTTTAAATTAGACCACTGTGCTACTAGAACAAAATAGGGGAGGTGTTTGGTATTTTTAGTTTTTCATTAGGTTGAGCTCGAACCATGGATGTTCAAAAATCTATAACTGAG
Organism: Adansonia rubrostipa; assembly: GCA_038381775.1. Classification (NCBI taxonomy): domain Eukaryota; kingdom Viridiplantae; phylum Streptophyta; class Magnoliopsida; order Malvales; family Malvaceae; genus Adansonia; species Adansonia rubrostipa. Next base: position 107,410 of record JBBYHM010017758.1, read on the forward strand.
ATGAAGGGTTGACATGGGCATCATGATTTCATCCATTGTCCCAAAGGAACAACCCGTTGACCATGCCATCATTATGGTGTTTAGCTAAAGACCAAGGATTCATATTTTTCAACTAAAAGACTTCATTTCAATTTTTGAAAACCAGTATTCCTATACTATTCCTTCATGAATATCGAACTGAATACTTGCTTTGCCCCCTAGGTTGGAAAGCCAACTTCATAAAAATCTTAAGCTCATGTTATTCTTTATGTGCGGGAGATAGCATATGCTTAAGTTGGGGATATTTTTTTTTGAAATCGGGTTTTCTAGCATTCAAACAAGCATCCCAACACAAACAAAGTGCCATAAACATAATATAGAATATGGAGAACATATATGCACAAGCAAAGATGACATTTTTCATAGAAAAGATAAAAAAATGCATGGAGATGATAGATAGATGCATGAACATACTTAGGATGAACATGTTTAAAAGAAGACTTTGCTAAAAAGGCATTTTTCTTTCATGGAACCTATCAAGCTGCAAGGAAATGTATAGGTATACCTATGACATGTTAAGATGCATTCTTCAAACATGAGACAAAGATGTGAATGTGAAAGGAACATGGCAAGGTTGCATGGACAGAGGCTGTTATAATGATGAAAATGCACAAGAGCATGCTTAGTTAACCAAATAGCATGAAGGCACCAAGAAGAACATCAAGATCCTAAACTACCACAACCAAAGCCACAAAAAATACATGTGAGTCCTAAGATAGCTATAAAAGCATAAAAAGGGTTTACTAAGATGATGTTAATGATAAAACAGAAACTACAAGGATCAAGGTAAAGAGGATATACCAAAAAAACTTGAACTTCCTTTTATCTCCAAGTACTGGCTGTAGGTTTAATTTCTTCCTTCTCCTTGCTATTATTTAGCAAGAAAAGGATAAAAAAAGGTAGCTTTTTGGTGGTATGGTTGATGGTAAGGCTTTTTAAAGATCAAATGTGTGGAAAATTAGGTTCTGAAAGGTTTTCCAGTGTTGGTTTAGGTAGCTACGGGAATAGAGTATGGAAGTCAATGAAATAGTGTTTTTGGAAGTGTTTTTAGGGCTGAGAATGGTTAGAGGATTTATGAGGACGGGTGAAGAGGTTTTTAGGATTGCTAGAGAGTTTTTTTTTATAGCTGAGAGCCTCTTTTTTTTTGAGGTAGTTGGTTCTCTTTATCTTCATGCTCAGCCAATTGCTTTAGGAGACAAACCAAGGGTATTGTTGGGTTTTCTTCTCCGCCCAAGGAGATATCCAGGTAACATGCTCAGTCTGCCTCCCCATTGCTATTGGTTCTGGCATTCTGAAAAAGTAATTAGAAAGGCTGTAACAACTTCCCAACTGCTGATATGCTTGCAACCCTCTTTATCACCATATTTCTTGTGAAAGTGACCTTTGGCATAGGTTGCTTGGGCCCTAAACTTGTTTAAATCCAATCATTGGCCCAAAGTCAAGGTTTGCAATGCTTTATGACGGTTTGTTAGTGCTAAAAACATGTTTGAATTAGATTTTTGAATGTTGAAAAATGGTCCAAGTAAGGCAAAATCCCTTACAGTATCGATACAAAGCATTTTGTATCGATACACAAGGCAATTTTTTTTCTAAGTATCGATACAAGGAGATGTGTATCGATACTAAAAACAAAAATTATTTCCAGTCTCGAGACTTTAGAGCCCTGTATCAATACTCCATGGACTTGTATCGATACTCATGCTTGTGTATTGACACATTTTGCTAAAAATCACAACTTTAGGTACTACCAAGAGTTATATCGATACAATCATGCTAGGTATCGATACCAAACCCTCATGTATTAATGCTACACATGGAAATTCAAAATTTTGGTAAGGTGAAAGCCTCGTGACAGTGTTTAAGCACCCATATGACCTGCATATACCTTAATTCCTCGAGTTGTCTTATCTTGGTCACAAAGAGATGAAAATTGGCTCGCGTACTCACCTGAACGACTCCAATGACGCCCTGAAAATAACCTTTGATGCCTTATTTTTGTATTTTTCTTTATGGTGGTCTGTAGGCATTTTATATTTTCCCTAGAAAACTTTGTCATTGGGCGACACTTCGCCTAACGATCTTCCCCTAGCTTTATTTCTATTCTTTTTTTTATTTTGTTACCTTTTACCTAACTCTTAAGATACCAAAAACTGGTCTGGACAAAATGAGGTATCTACATAAAGGATTAAAGGTCGACTAGGCATCAATGGTACTAACACTGGCAGGCTTGATAGATAACGTTTAACTTTATCAAAGGCTTCTTGACATGCCTCATTCCATTCTCTCAAATTTTTTTTGCAGATGAGCCAAAAGATGAGGTCACACTTGTTAGTGAGTTAGGATATGAATCTAGCAATATAGTTTAGTCTTCCGAAAAAACTTATCACTTTCTTTTAGGTTTGAGGTGGTGGCATATCTTGAATGGCTTTGACTTTGTCTGGGTTAGCTTCAATCCCTTTTTTTGCTGACTATAAAGCCTAAAAGCTTACCAGAAGTGATTTCGAAGGTACACTTGGCAGATTCAATTTGAGTTAAAATTTTTGTAGCTATCCAAAAAGTTTTTGAAAGTCTGTGACATGCTCACCCTCTTTCATTGACTTGGCAATCATGTCATCCATGAAGACCTTAATTTTTTTGTGCATCATGTCATGGAATAGGGCTACCATGGTCCATTGATATGTTGCCCTGGCATTTTTGAGTTCGAAGGGCATGATATTATAGCAAAACGTTCCCCATATGGTTACGAAAGTTATTTTTTCCATGCCTTCGGGTGCTATCTTAATCTAGTTACGGCCTCAGAATCCGTCCATGAAAGAGAAAAGGGAATTCTTGGTCATGTTGTTTACCAGAGTATCAATGTGGGGTAGCAAAAAGTTATCCTTGGTACTAGCTTAATTCAGATCCTGGTAATCAACACATATTCATACTTTACCATCTTTCTTTGGGACTTGGATTATATTGGCAACCCATTTTAGATACTTGGCTACTTCAATAAACCTCGCATCAAACAATTTTTTTAACTTCTTTTTTAATTTTGAGAAGCATTTTCGGCTTCATCCTTCTTACTTTTGCCAAATTAGTTTGCATCCGGGCTTGATGGGAAGCTTGTGGACCACTATATCAGTGTTTAGTCTTGGCATGTCTTGATATGACCAAGTGAATACATCTCGATATTCTTGGAGTAATTTTATCAGCTTGGTCCTGGTCATTGACTTTATTAAGGTTCTAATTTTAACCTTCTTTCGATCCTCCTAAGTACCTAGATTTATTACTTTCATTAGGTCTTTACAAGGTATGATCTACTTCTCCTTTTGCTCAACTAATCGTAAAAGGTCTGGTGGTACAGAGCTTTTTTTGAAATCTTCTTCAGGATCAACTCCACTAGCGCAAATTGACTATTTGAAATTGATCTTCAAAGACCCATCAGACACATCCATGTCACTGTTGTCAGGACACTTGAAAGGGTGAAGAAATAAACATTCTAAACAGCACACACAACCCAGGTATTCAAATAAGAATTGAGGCAAAAGAGTAATTCAGACAAAGCGTTTGAAAAGTGATGTAGGCATACAATATGGAATAATATATGCAAAAGTTATTTCATCGATAATGTTTGATAAAAATGCCCCTTACATAGGACACCTACTTGCCTTTGGGTAATGGCAGGTAGGTTTTCACTTCTTGACATTACATAAAAGGGACAGGAAAAATACAGGGGCTTCTGTCATAACCCCGTCATCAAAATCAGGTCTTGGTGGAAGGATACAAATTCTATGGCTTGAAATCCTAGAGATCAAGGTAGTAGAGGGCTTTGTTTAAGATGACCAAGACATCTTTAGCCTTTTACTCTTCTGGTTGGCTTGAATCGATTCCTCCTCTCAAATAGAATATCTCATGGAGAGATGGGAACATTATTGGCTTTGATTCCCTCTTTGACCTAATGATCATGTCATCTCTTAGTTGCAGACCCTCTTTTCTTGATGTCTTCTTACCTGTGCCTTAGCCTTAAATCCTAAGCCCTTTTTGTTGACTTGTGACCTGCAAAGCTCGAACCATTCCTTGTAGATTCTTGCCATGCCTTTTTCTAGCACGTGAACATTTGCCAATGGTTATTTTTAAACCTGAGTGGGTACTCTTTGATAGGAGAGGTTTAACTATTGGCAATCTTTCTCCCATAAATGTTGCATTGATGAACTCAAAGGATTGGAATGATGAATCTGGTTCATCTTCATTAAGCCCTATATAGATATCCTTAGTGAAAGCAATGGGGATTATTTCTTCTTTAGCTTCGATGGTGACTACTTTCTCATCTATCATAAAATTGAGCTTCTAATGAAGAGAGGATAGGATGGCTTCGGCGGAGTGTATCCATGGCCTTTGTAATAAGCAGTTGTAAGAAGGATTAATATCCATAACTTAAAAGTCCACTTCATATGTACATGAGCCTATCTGGAGTTGGATTGTGATATTTTCAATTACTCTATGACATGTTCCATCAAAAGCTCAAACTATGGTTTGGCTACTCTTGATGTTGGACTAATCGATAGGGAGTTTGCTTAATGTAGTCATGGGTAAGATATTAAGGGTCAACCCATTATTTATAAGTACTTTGGGCAAAATGTGTCCCTTGCAATAGGTAGTGATATGCAGAGCTTTATAACTACCCCTACCTATGGGTGGGATCTCATCATAAGTGAAAGAGATATAATTATCGACTATGATATTGTTCAGTAGCCGATCCAATTTGTCCACGGAGATATTTGGTGGCATGTATGCTTCATTTAACACTTTCAGTAATGCATTTCGATGAACCTTTGAATTAAGAAGCAGAGATAGCATAGAGATCTTTGCGGGTTGTTTGCTTAACTGGTCCATAATGTAGTATTCACCGTGCTTAATGAACTTGAGAAACTTCGTGGCTTCTCTTTTACTCACTGATTCTTTAACTTTCTCGGGCTCAAAATTCTTTGCTTAGGCTTGAATGGTACTAGTGCTTGGAGATGCAACAACCTTCTGTTTTTCTTGAGTTAGGGGAGCGTAACACCTACTGCTATGGGTTAAGTGACTAACTCTTGACAGTTCCATTGTAGCAGTTGTAGAGGTTAATTCTTCGATCATCACTACCTGATTCTCGTATTTCCATGGAACAACTTTCTTGCTCTTATACAAGAATGGTTTGGGTACCTCCACAACTAACTTTGGTGTAGATATTGAAAAATTGACCTTAGGACTTGACTTACCATAAAGAATGAGGGGTCAATTTCTGTCGTAAGGTGGCTACCTGGTTTCGTCCCTTATCATATTGATAGATTCAGCAGCAAGCATAGTTTCCTAATAGAATTCTATCTGGCCTTCATTCATCATTCTTTGAACTGTGGACCTAAACTCCTTGCATATTTGTAGGGTATGACCTACAACTATGTGGAAGTCACAAAAGTTGTCAGGATTGTCTTCCAACTTTTCTATTGCGTTAAACAACCCGACCTGAATCAATGCCTGCCTGACCAAGAACATTGGCATCCTTACATCCTCTATACTTGCCTTGACTTCATATTTGTTTTTAATGTTGATCATGTTTACAGCTGGCTCTATATAGTTTGGTAAAGGATTGGCAGCAACATTTGGTCCCTGGCCCATCTCGAACTGTAAAACTTTTGAGTTAATCAGATTTTGCATATTTCACTGAAAGATACGCAGTTCTCGATGTCATACCCTATGACCCTAGCGTGGTATTCACAGTAGGCATTAGGGTTGTACCATTGTGGGTATGGCGGCTTCTTTTCTAGTACATAGATCAGAGCCAGTAAGTGATTTTAGAGCAAAGTTTGGTGAAGCTCTTTATAGGCCATAGGGATGGGATTGAAGTGTTGCCTTTGTTAATTCAGACCTCGATTCCCAGATGCATTATTGGTTGCTCGATTGGTACTTTGGTGAACTTATGGAGGGTAGCTTTATGGTGGGTTAGATAGGATTGCAGATGATGGGTTATAGGTTATGGCATTAATTGGCTGAGGGGGTATTATAATAGGGCAAGAATACAACATGTTTAGGTAGTGAGGGTCGGGTATTTAACGTCATTTTAGCTGAGATGAGCTAGTATAACTTATGGCATTGGTCTTTTCTTCCTTCTTCTTACTAGCAATAGGCTTCTTGCTCAATCCAGACATTTCTTCGGTTGACATTCTACCACTCTTAATGGTTACGTCAATCATTTCTTTAGAGAGGACTAGGTCTGCAAATTTTTTTATGGCATTTCCTAAGAGCTTCTCGTAATAAGGAGCACATAAGGTGTGAATGAAAGTGACTGTCATTTCTTTTTTTATAAAAGGAGACTAGACTAGGGCTTCTTCTTCTTCTACCTTTGGACATATTCCCTGAAACTTTCAGTAGATCTCTTCTTAAAATTCATTAGGGAAAGTCGATCCGACACCGAATCTGACATGTGATGGTACTGATTTAGAAAGGCCTTAGCCAAGTCGGCCCATGATTGGTTTTCACATTATCTAGCTCGACAGACGATCGAGTTGCTGCCCTAATAAGGCTATGCTAGAAGCAAAGGAAGAGGAGCTTTTCATTTTTCTCATACCCGACCATCTTTCACAGGTACATTTGGACATGGATGGAAAGGTCGATGGTTCCATTAAACTTCTAAACTTTAGGATTTTAAACTTCAGGGGAATGATAAGGTTGGACACCAAAAATAGTGATTGCACGTCAAAAGATCCAAACTTGTCACTCCTCTTGATAGCTTGGAGGCATTTTTCCAGTAGCTAGAATTTGTTCACTTCTTTTGCTGTCATGGTAAACTTTTGACCTTCTATTTTCTCTAGTACCTCATGGTCAAAGGTTATCAGATCTGCCGATGAGACTCTTACATTCACCCTTTGAGTACTGAGAATGAATTAACCTGCCACAATGGGATTTAGGTAGATTACTGGTGGAGCCTAAATGGTACGTTTAGGAGCGGGGCATTGTTCTTGTCTAGTTTCCCCTTGGGTGGGTTCTGAATTATTGGTCAGGGGACTTTTAGCATTGGGAGGATCATTCCTTATTTCAGCAATGATGGCTTGCCCCTTTTTTTTCATAGGGACGATCATTAGTTCCATAAGTTTTGTGATTTGATTTTGTATTTTGTATTGCTGATGAAGCATTTAGTCTAGTGACACCTTAACCATTAGTTCAAGTCGCTCAATATGAGCTTCATGATCACTCTCCATGATTTGCTTATGGCATCGTGTGTTGTAGCGATGCATGATATAAGGTTCTGTGCTCCTTATTGATCTTGAAATCCCTTGCACTTTTATGGCCTAATTCCTGTATTAGACTTTTTATTTGAAAATGTATTTATTGATAAGCATTTATGATGCAATGACGAGTTAAGGTAATGAATGATTGATGCAAGTGTAATGAAAAATGGTGAAATTAAATGTGCATATGCATTAGAGACAATTGATTCTTGGAACAGCTTCATCAATAACATCATTCATAGAGTCACAAAAGGGTTTTTTTTCTTTTACGACATGATTACATCTGAAAATATCTAACATGATTACATTGTGTAATCACATGATCAAGAAAACCCAAAAGTTGTTACTCACAATCTCTAACAGGTACGATGTCTTGCCTTATAGACTGAGTTGCTTCAATCATGTTGTCTGCCTCTTATTAAGCCATTCAAACTTGTTCAGTGAAGTGTTGATGCTAGGTTTGGTAGCTCATACATGCTTTGATCAATTGTCACTTGGCACTCTAATTCGCATTGCTTAGAGGCCCTTGGTAGTTCATTGATATGACCTTAATGAACCTGGAGAGACTTTTCTAACTCTAGATTCTATGAGTGAGGGCTTCATTTTTAACCTTGGTAGCTCTCACCTCGCGCATTTGGGCCTCGAGTCTTTGATTCCTTCATTTATAGGTGAAAGCAAGAACTTGTGCCTTTGTGAACCTTTTCTTGCTGGTTTTGACTTTCTCATTTTACTGATTCATCCTGCGATTGAGAGTGGCAACTTTCGCTTCCCATTCGACTGATGTCTTGCCAATACGTCAGGATTTGTTAGCTTTTCGGAGCATTACATAATCCTTGGTTAGGCTTTTAAGGTTATCTTTGAAGCGATCCTTTTTTTTATTGACTCGATTCATTTCACCATTTTAAAGATAGATATCCATCTCTAGCTGGCCCTTTTCCTCCTTAAGTCAAGAGATTTTTGTGGAAAAAGATGTCTTTTCTTGCTCGAACTCCCTCTTCAGTAGCTTGATCTTAAAAGGTAGTTCTTCTATTGGGATTTGCAGTATCTTAGAGTTGGGTGGTGGCAATGGATCGTTGATACAGTAGAGTCTCCATTCTTCGTATCTAAGAGTGGTGAGGTTTTCTCTCTAGTATTTTTCCATACAATTGACCTTATTCTAGGCTTAGAAAGCTAACTGAACTTTTGCTTTATAATTAGGCCCTGTATTCAAAATCCCAATATCCCAGGTCTTCGAAAAACAGGATGAATTGCTTACATCGAAACTGATGTAATACCAATAGAGAAATATAACTGGTATTTCCCCATAATCCCAAGAGTGGTACATAAGTGTACTCTCCACATCTGTACATAATCGACTGAGGGAACACCCATGGGGCTCTCCATGTGATTTCTTCCTCCTTGACGTTTTATAATTCTTCGACCCAATGCTTTTCTATCTTATCTTAATGACATTCTTCCTTTAATACCGTGGAAAGAAGACTGAACTTAAAGAAGAAATTTTGCCTGGTTTTTTTCCTCCCTAGCATAGAGATGACCTAGGAGCCATATTTAGAGTAATAAGGCACACCCGATAAACCTTCCTGTTCCCATTCTTTTTACCAAAGATGAGGGCGCGAATGGTTTTGGTGATGATGGTAGAAGCAGGGTTGATGTTGCAACATAGGCGAGAAAAAAAATCTGTAACTGCCATCTCTACATAACCCAAAGTCTTCAGGAATATGATGAACCCGTAGATTTCCAAAGCATAGACATCTTGAACTTTCTTTAAGTCAGAAAGATTTACCATGGCCTTTTTCAAGCTGGCTGAAGAGATGCATTCCCTATTCCCTTTTACTTTGACATGACTATCAACCTATGCTTTTGGGGCTCCAAGAATTTGCTTGAACCTTTTCTTGAATGAAGGAGGCGATAATACTTTGCTGTAAATCCGGTCAAACTTAGCCCTTTCTATGTTGAGCAGAGCTGTGTATTCATTAATGTTAGGGACTAAATCTTGTTGATTTAAGGTGAAACATCGGTAAGTCGATTTCTAAAATGTGCCGCTGCTCACAGCAAGCCATCATCCAACTGAACTCGAAGTAAGAGAGCTATATCCCCGTACTTTTTAGTGAAGGCTACTTTTTCGTTGTTACCCCAATTGTCCCAAATATGCTTTAATTACTGACAATCATTCTGATAGAAATCGATTTTGACCTCTTCATGCATTTTTGAGATGTAATCATGCTTTAGGATGTCCCCGTCTTGATGCTGGCAACCTTCTAACCATGTTCTGACGTTTTCAAAGTACTTGATAGTGGAGATAAGTCATTGCTACATAAATGATGCCCTTTGCTAAACACTGAACTAGAATAATTCTCCTAAAATATGATAGTCATGACAGTTATGATGAGATAATGCATGCACTAAAACATAAATAAAGGAAAAATAAGTTAGTGGAACATATAGGAGACAAATGTAAGGAAATAAAGAATATAGGAACATCAGAACAAAATATTCATAACATGTCTCAACCAAGGTGGTGAGAGGAGAAATAGGTAGTATTTCAACATGCCAAGATGCAATCTGCTTTTCATGAGGTGGTGCAATATCTTTTTTTGATGGAAAAATAACTGACCAGTAGTAATATTCGTTTATCACCACCAGTGCGGATGCACGTTAAGCTGTGACTCAGACAGCATAACGGCTTCCAACATAAGACATTATGAATGATGGTTTTTGCTTGCTGTTATTTATTTAGACAAAGATTAGCCGTTGTTCAAGCTGCACAATGGCATGCCTTGATAAACGATAAAAATACAGATACGGGTGATAATTGTATACTTATTGTCACCTACATAATTATGGTAATTAAGAGTAAAGGCTATGAATGTTTCCCCAAGTGACCCTATTCTTCGAGTATTCTAGTAGCGTTCCGGTATGGTTTAACATGGTTTAGATTGTAGGGCTCACTATATGAGGTTTTGATTATCACCTAAATAGGTGTCTGAATCACTCTTCCATCCAATAAGGACAGTCGAGGCATCCTGATCCTAGGCCCATTATGGGTTTAGCGGAAAGGGTTCGATCGGTGGATGTATTTCCCTATACAAATGTAGAAGGTTACTTAAGAGAGACACAGGTAATTTACATCTGGGAAGTTATTGTCATGCCTATGCGAAGGGTTACTCATGAAGATGGATAGCTCACTTCCTCCTAATGATTGGGTTATACCCATGCCATAGAGTTTGGTGGGACTCTAATGCTAGTGCAAGTGCGCAATGTATGACGGGGAAATGATCAAACTTTTTTGCTTACTTCCATATTACCATTTTTATTAAACTGATGATTATTTGAAAATAAAACAATCCTGACAATCATTCCAAACAAAATATTAATTGACAAAATAAAAAAAAGGGTTATAGTTAAATAATAACTAAAGATCGAAGGAACCGGGAACCTAGCAAGACAGGGCTAGTTATTGGCCTAACTCTCTATACAGTCCCTAGTGGAGTCACCAAGCTGTCGCAACGTGCCCCAAGGTTGATCCTCGCGGATCTGTGGGTGCATAAGACTTAAAATATTTTTCTAGCTAGGAAATGTTTTCTTGACTAAGACTTTTCCTTTACGACGTGATAAGATGATAAAGTACAAATTCTCTACTCATGATATAGTGAAGGGAACCATAAGATGAATTGCTTATCTTATTGATCTCGAATGACCATCATGAAGTGGCTAACACTTAGAGTCATCATCGATCATTTTGAGCTAGGCATGACTGGATGCCTATTGAAACCTATGTTTTGAGTTATGAAACTCAAAACATCGATCTTATGGTCTACGTAGTACAAAGATTCACCATTTATGTTTGAGAGTTGGTTACACACGATGAGGTACGAAACTCTTCGTGACGCTCGAAATTGGTACACTACTAGCTATGTCTTATCTCAGTTTTGATTCTTTCGATGTCAACCTGTTATTATTTTGATATAACCCTGTTTTAATGCATGAATTTTATAAAAATACAGATCCAAGTTTTGATGAAAAGATTTAATCTCATAAACACCTTGAAGGATTGGGAACATAGAGATTTTCAATAAAATGACCTCTAGATTTCACTTTGAAAAATGGAATGTTCAACTTTAGGCATTAGAGAGATACCCACGTGGAATATTACCTTTAATTTTACTTGAAATAATTGGAAAACATGAATGCAAATAATCATCACAAAGAAATCACATTATTAAGGCAACAAATGAAGTAACATAACATGGATTATTCAATGCAATGATAAAGAAAAGGGATAGACTATTAGAATTTATCTCGCAATCAGCATCGATTATCTAGGAATAACCAAATCGATAATTTTTTAGATGCATCTAGGTTTCTTGATTGAACAAGGCTTGTTTAACACATTCATGGAAATCCAAGAAGGAGAAAATTTTAATTGTAGTTGAAAGACATGGATGGAGCATCCCTTCAGAAAGATAGGGTTAGAGTACTCCCGTGGATGACAAATAATTTTGACAAAGGAAGATTTTTAAATCTTAACAATTTTAAAAAATAAGGTTGGAGTATCCCTGTGGATGACAAATAATTTTGACAAAGGAAGATTTTTAAATCTTGACAATTTTGAAAAGCATGGTTAGAGTATCCCCTCGAAAGGTTGGGGTTAGAGTATTCCCGTGGATGACAAATCATTTTGAGGAAGAAAGATTTTTCAATCTTGACAATTTTGAAAAACAGGGTTGGAGTATCCCCTCAGAAGGTCAGGGTTGGAGTATCCCCAGAAGTGACACATTTGACACTCTTTAGAGAAGTTAAGTTGGAAAACTTAAGTTGTCAAAACTTTATGATTTAGAAAATGAGTGAGCATTTTGATGATTATTAGTGAAAGAAATTACTTGAATGAGGATGGTAAATATGTAAACTATGTTTATACCTTGATACGAGCTTGTGGGAGGTCAAAGCATGTTCTCGATCTGATTTGGGTGATATGGAGACATTTGAATGTCTCGAGATAAAATTCGGGAAAACAATTTAATTTTGACCATGACTGAGAATAGGGGATAACATCGCAGGATCCCATTTTTAGAATTTATTTTGGATTGGTTTGAAGGCTTTAGAGGATGGACAAGATACCATCAGAAAGGTAACTTGACGAGGGTCAATCTAAAAGTATTCCTAATATCCCAAAAAATCACTTTCTGGGGAAATAAATTTTCAAATTTGGGTCAATTATGCGACTGACAGAGCATGCAAGGAAAAGGATGTGTCAAAATTCAAAAAATCATTTCGGACTCGTTTGTTATCAAAAAATTACAAATAATACCTTTCCAGAAAGGGAATTTCATGAACTTTTTAGGAAAAATGTTGGACAAATTTCGAAAAATCGTTTAGTAGGCCTAAAGGGCCCAACCAGAATGCACTTTGTTAGCTCTAGGGATTTTGGACAGTCTAGGTTTGAAAAATATAATTATTTCATCCAGACTAATCAGGGGATGAATAAGACCTCATTTTAAAGATATTTTGACACACTTTCAGGGAAAATATTATAAAATTCATAAAAAATCTTCTAGGATTTTAAAGTGATTTTTCAATCTGTAACAGTGATGCTGCCCGCAAGGGACAAAGCAAAGCAGAGGATATTTCTTATTTTCTCTATGTTTTATGGGTCCAAACTTAAGTCATCAACATTCAAATGTCCATGACTGAAGGGAAAAATGGCATAAGTGTCGCAAACTCATTTGCATAGCCTCAGAGTAATTTGGGATGATGAAACAGTCCATTGATCATACCACTTAAGGTTTTGACTCAAAAACAAGGCACAAACATTTAGGGAACAAGTGGAAAGCCATTTTCGTTGGAAAATCAAAAGTTGAGCTCACTTAATCAGGATTACAGATCTAGAAAACTTCATCTTCCCTAATATTTTTTAGTTAACTTTAGGGAAAATGCCAAGTTCATGCTAATCCTTATTGGTTGAGGTTAGCATGCTTGGCTTGGGGAGGTTTTGAAAATCAGTTTTTTATAGCCATCAAACATGCATTTAGACAAGGAGAAGACAATGAACATACAAGGGGATGGCACAAAACATAAATGGGGATACAAACTTTACTAATGGTCTTGACAAAGAAAGTGTTAGGCACGCATCTTATGGAGTGAAGCATGCTAAAAATGACAATGATTCTTGATAAAATGCAAGCTAACATATAAACATGCTTGAAATATGCTAGGGTAAGGATTCATACATGGATTAATCATAACAAGAAGCATGGATATGGCATAAAATGCATGAGCAAGAGCTATCAAAATAATGAAGATAAAATGAGGTATTTTGCATATCAAAGGGGCATTAAGGCATCCAAATCCTAAACTACCACAACCAAAGGCCACAATAATGCATGAGAATCCTAAGAGGGTGATGGAAACATGGAGACCTCACTAAATGATGAAGATATTGAAAAATAAAAAATAAAAGTGATAAAGTAGGAAGTTATACCAATAAAACTTCAATTTTTAGCCAAATAGTTAGAGTAGTAGAGATGGCTTGAATTTCCCTCTTTTCCTTGTTGTTAATAAGCAAGAAAAATAGAGAAATAATGAGGTTTTGGTTCTGGTATGGATGAGGGTGATTTCCAGAATGTGTAATGGTTGAGAGTGAGTATTTTGGGGCTATTTTTGGGTGCTAAGTGAAGAGCTATGGGATTTGGTTTTCTTGATATGTGAATGTGTTTTTGGAAGCTAAAAAAAGTTGGAATCTAAAATCTCTCAGCTGAGATATAAGTAGTCTATTTATACCAGCATTTTGAAGCCAAATTGAAGTTGTTTTTGGTCATTTCTCAAAGGAGACAAAGTGATGTCAACTTGGTGGCTATAGATTGGCTGTAGGGAGTAACTTGCTACCAATGTGATGGACATAGGGTGACTAGTTTAAATGCTGAAATGATTTTCCAGCAAATAGGGGGCTAATGGTGATTTTGGTCAACAAACTAGGGAGGAGTAAGGTGATCATGTGACATTAACCTTTTTTATCTAATTTAGACTTCAAAAAATGTTTTGATTAATTCAAAAGTCCAAATTCATAATCTAATATGGGTTTTGATCTTTTCTGATCCAAAGAAACAAGAAAAATCAAGTTTTTAATCAATGGTGGACAAGTTAAAAATTCAAGGACCGTGGAATATGGCCTTCATGTATTGATATATTGCAGAATGTATCAATACATTTGGTCCAAAAACCTTAAGTGTATCGATACAATGATCATTGTATCGATACTATGAACCATTGTATCGATTCAATGCTTCATTGTATCGATACATTTCTTTACAGAATGCACATTTTGGTCTTGGCATGGCCTAGTATCAATACATGAGCTCCTGTATCAATACATAAGCTTATGTATCGATACATTTACATGTTGTATCGATACAAATGGGGACATTTCAAATTTTTGGGTCGTTGGAGCATTGTATCGATACATAAGAACCATGTATCGATACATTCAAGCAAAAATTATGAATTTTCTTATATCTTTTATCCCCGGACACCTTGAACTACATCCTTTGATGCCATATCTTTGCTTTTATCTTTGATATGATCCGTAGGCCTTTTTGACCTTCTCAAAAATACTTTTTCATTGGGCAATGTAACCCCTTCTCATGTCCCTGCCCCAAGTTGCTAAAAAAATAGCCTAAACAAAATAAGGTGTCTACAATTCTTTGACTTATAACATAAAGTCACCTTGTATATGGATTCTTATACCTAGAGATCATCATGAACTGGTCCACAAGAGATGAATGCTTATGGTAGGGTGGTTTTAGGTATGACATAAAGCATATTGAAGGTAGATTAATGGCCCAGAAAAGATTCATCACCCCAAGTGATATGAGAAGACATATCTCAATTATTCCCAGCTCATGCTAACTCAAAGTCCTTGGCAAAGGCAATATTGATTATGTAGTTAACACATAAAGGCTATCAGACTAATATGGAAAGAGTTAAGAGTAGACACTAAAACAAGCTCTTACCTATTCTAGAATATATGAAGCAAGGATTCAATTACACTGAGATAATGTACAATGAAGGGCCTGCAAAACCAGTTTGACACTTATTGCATGTCGAATGGACTTAATATATTGCTAGTGCCAATCTTAGTCTATAAATATAATTACTCTTAACCAGATAATTTATATATTTTACCGATATGATTGGGCCTAATAGGCAAATACATTGAGGTGATTTATGGAAATTAAAATTAGATTGAGCTTAATTACTTAAAGAGTAAAAGTTACTTAAACCCAATTTGAATTGTTCAAAGGCCAAGCTAGAGTCCAATTAACTAAAAATCTAACAGCACTTTAACACTAGGTATTTAAGGCTCATTTTGGCATCACTTGCAAAAAAAAGAATGAACCCTAGGTATCGCTTGGAATTCCCTACAAAGAATTGTTGTGGCACTTTGGAGTTTGGACCTATTCCTTACAAAGTTTGAAGAAACTGGTTTCTTCTTCTCCTTTGAGTCTACGCTATGGATTCTTAGTGGAGTGAACTTTTTTGAAATCTAATCTACTAGCATAACTCTTAACAATATATAGTCTCAACTTTATAAAGGTTTTTTGAGCCAACTATATGGATTACCATGAAAGGTTGGATGCTTAGACAGCTTTGGTTTGCTATAATCAGGCTCGATGTACAACAACGAAGTGGAGATCATTACAAATATGTCAGAATGGCTTTCTACAGATTAAAGTATGATTTTTCAAATCTTAAAAATCTTCTTATTCATTCGAATCAATCAAAAGGCTCATAAGTTGATCCACTGAGGCTGTTCAGCATGTTCTATTGTGTTTCCTAAGTAATTTTTCAACTATGTTTTAATTTTTGTTGTAAATCTACTGACCAAATCCAAACAATAGACAAACGAAGTATGGGATACAATCTATCAAATCTAACATGTCAAACTTGGAATAGATAATTATTTTTTCTTTTCTCATATTATGATGACACTTGGTAAGTCGGATTAAATCACTTTTCCAACTTCCCCCTAAATGGTCATTACAAAACAACTAAAAGACTTGGAATCACCACTATATTTTGGCTAAGTAATATTGGTCACCTATCAAAGTTTGTCTATTGAAGGTCACGAAACCCTTAAAAACAAACTCAAAGATTTACATATTTGTTAAGAATGTCCTAAGAATGAAAGACATTTTGATGTATTTCATTAATTTGAACTAATAATTTATATATATATATATATATTCAAGTTTTCATTATGTAATTGTTATTTTGTCCTCATTTAGATTTACATGTTAAAGTAAATGTAAGCAAATATGGCTCATTGACTGATTGTATTTATATTGTTAGAATGTTGTATATAATGGACTTTATATGTGGGAAGATAATATTCTAAGGTAAATAGTCTAGATCGATAGTCTATGGTCTATGGGCTTAATGTGAGCAATTAACTCATGTTAAGACTATTATGTCATCTAAATCCAATAAGGAAAATGGCTTGTCTTTGTTATTTGGAGCAGTTTGACTCCTAAGTAGAGACAGATATTTTACCTAAAGATGGTGATATATTGGAATGGACCAAAGTGCAATTAATCCATCAATAAGTTTATTTACATGAATCAATTTACTTTTGGCATTCATTGTGTAATTACTTTAATCCTAAGTTAGTAATTGACTCGATGTATATAATTCATATGCTTTGACGTTCCAAAGGCTAAAGCGTCTCAGAGTAGTAAGCTACTAGACCGGTTTATTGGGCATATGATTTATACTCTATGAAAGCTTTATTTATAGATATGGAATCATAGATCCCACAAAGAGTTAAGGTTATCCTCTTGAAAGGCATTATATGGTATATTGAAAATGGATGAGCCCTTAGTCATTTTTATGTCAAATGATAAATTGTTTACATATGGTGGACAATCATTTTCAAATGAAGAGTATAATGGAACTTTAAGATAAGGTAATCAAGTAGGTGAAATGGACTTTTAACCTTAAGTTGATCATGAATATCATATAAGGGTATTACAAAAATGACAAGGTCATTGGACTAAAAGGCTTTTTATAAAGCTTATGTAATACGATATATAATTAGGAACATAGTTTCAGGTCTTTAGTGGTATGACTCTGAGATTAATAATTATGTGATTAATTATTTGAGATAAAATAATTAACACATAGATTATTGGAGCCTAATTATATATGTGCAATTGTTCCATACAGTAGTTCAATATAATTTCTTAATAGTTGGTTATTGATTGGAATATCTAGAGATACAAGATTCTCAATATAGTGAAATGATACACCGAATTCACTCACTTCAAGAGTATAGGCATCTTCTTCGGTAAATAAATAAAAATGATTTTTAGTATTATTTATTTAGAATATACATATTTAATTTGATTAAATATTTGTTTAAACAAGACCTAGTACTTTATATTAATTATATTTTTCTTTTGGTAAATATAAGAATTAATTTAAATTAAATAGATATGAAAAATCAATTATTTAGATAATTAATTTAATATTTATTATATCTTGTTTAAATATTTATTTATAAATTAAATATGAATAAGATTCTAAATAAATTTAAAAAAATGTTTATTTTAATTTATGATTAAATGAATTATTTTTATAGTTAATTTTATTTTGATAATTAGTACATAATTATTCTATTTGAGTTAAATTGCCATGATTTTCTTTTGAATTAGAATTGCAGTAATGAAAAATTATCAGGCTAAATAAAAATAAAAGTTTAATCAGAATTAATTCATATTCAAATTAAATTGGGTAAATTTTATAAAATAAATTTGGGTCAAAATTTTGTCAACGGACAGTAGGGTTTGGGCTAAATCATAGTGGGCACCCATACTATGGTTGGCACCATATATGGGTTTTTTATAGAATTAATGAAATAATTATTTTAATTAAAATTAAAATTAAGGCTACTTTGTTATCTGATATAAATAAGAGGCTTATGCCTATGATTTTGCTTTAGACTTTGGCGCCACACTAGAGGTTTCTAATCACTATATCTCATAATTCTAAACCTGCTGGCACAATGTAGTCATTAAGGAGAATCAAGCTGTATGAATCCGGAGTTGATCGAGATAAATAGTACCCATATACTCTACTATTTGAGAATTGGAGAATAGTAGAGAAGGCTAGTTGGTTAAAACTTTCACAAGAATCTAGGAATTCTTGGATGAAATCTTCAAATTTGTAACTCAAGTAATTGATTAAAATGGTTTTGTTGTATATAACAACATGATTTAATACGATTAGATTAAAAAATTTAAAAATTTTGTTGCGCATCTGATCAGTTTTTCCAACAATATCAACTAGAGGTCATATGGAAAGGGTTCAAAAGTTGATTATGTGTAGAATGAGACACATCCCCTTCGCTACACCCATAAATCAGTACATATTAATTACGTGTTATCCTAAATCTAGATAAAAATTTATTTTAATTTTTTTGTATTATTTGAAATTGTTTAAAACCAATGTTATTATTCTAATTAAAATTAAATTGAGTTTCAATTAATTTTCAATCAAAATATTTTTCGTACCCATCCAAAAACACCATAGGAATATGAAAATTTTTTATTTTGGGAAAATTTAAAAATCTTGATTTACTCATTTAAAGTAGGTATTGCTTTGTTTAATACAGTCAATGAGAAAACTTTCATACGCTGGAAGCTGTTTATGAACTATTTTAACTCGAAGATATAGCATTGAATTTTATTAAAATTTTTACTATAGTTAATAAGTTTTCAGGCTCAATTTTTTTTGTTATGTCACCTAAATGATCAACATGAAAGTTCTTAAATAACGCTATCTCAGCTTTAATGCAATATTACTTAAATATCCTTAATAGACATATATTGACATGAAAGTTTTCACATGACCCTAAGGACTTGATATTAATGTAATATTACCTAAATAACCCTAATAGACATGTTTTGACATAAGAGTTTCCCTATAACCCTAGAGACTTGGTTTTAATGCAACATTACCTAGATAACCTCAATGAACGTGTATCAACATGAAGATTCCCACATGGTTCAAGACTCGATGTTAGTGTAATTTACCTAAATAACCACAACAGACATGTTTTGACATGAAAGTTCCCACATGACCCTAGAAACTCGATGCTAATGTAATATCACCTTAATAACCCCTATGGACATGTATCAAAATGAAGGTTCACACATGATCGAAACTCGGTATTCTTATGAAATATTACCTAAAGACCTTAATGGACATATTTTGACATAAAAGTTCCCACATGGCCTTAAGGACTCAGTTTTCTCATGAATTCATTAAAATAATTCCAATGACCACATATTGATATGAAAATACACATATGGTCCTAAGATGATTTAAATTCCTATAATGACCCAAGATTATACAAAACAATCTAAATTGCCCTAACATGGAAAATGCTAAATTGACCCTAGATTAATAACATGACCTAATGGCTCTAAAATGCAAAGGATGTTGCCAAATGGTCCCCAAATTATATAAGATAATTTAAAACACACTAAAATGCATGAAAACATTTTGGAAAAATCCAAAAGGGCCCCTAAGTTTAAGGAACTTTTAAAACATGCCTAAAACTATTTTTCTTCCAGAAAACAAGCTATAATGCATCATGCGTGATTTTTATGCATAAGAATACCTCACCAACTTGAACTTGCATGAAAACATTAATATACATAGAAATCTATCATCATTACAATATTTCATGGAAATGGCATGGACATGAAACTCATGAACATATGACATAACAATGACATGAAATGCATTTTATATAGCATGAAACATAAACAACATGAAGTAAACTAACAAATGTTAGAACAAAGAACTATGTAATGGAAACATCCAAAAGTCAAACAAACTTAGTTTTAAATACCTCCAAAATAAGTCTTTCGATAGAAAAATGATTTTCCATAAAACTTTAGAGAAAAAAACAACCAAAAAAAAAAAACCAAAGGCATTTAGATATCATTACTCAAGATTTGGCTAAAAAGAATGAGAAAAATATGCAAAAGCAAAATGGAAAAACCACCTTAATGCAAGCGTTCCACAATTCTCTTCTTTCTTTGTCTTTTTATCCTTTTTTTTCTTTTTTTCTTTTTTTTTTTCTAGTTGCTCAGTTAAGAATCCTTTTCTCTTTATTTGTGGATGCCCCAAGGGATTATAGAAACCCTTTGGCTTATCATTTCTTATCCTCATGCACTACCATAACCTTCTTGACACCTTATGCAAAGCTTGCAAGAAAACCATCTAAACATCTAGGTTATCTAATCAAGAGGTTGAAATCTTCCAATAGGGCATAGAGTAAGCTAGTTATGGTGGACAAACTCAAATGTATACCCTAAAGATGATCACTCTCTTAAAATGGGCATTTCTTCATCGATTCATGAAAACATTTTTAATTTTAACTCAAAATAGTATCCCATTACATTTCAACTAAAATAGGCTTAAAATAATTGGAAATAAATCAAATTACATGCAATTTTGTTTCTACCATGGCTAGGTGAATAGTAGCAAACTCGAAGTGTATAGACTTTTCGTGCCAATTTTTTCATTATAGATCGATACAATGTGAAATGTATCAATACAAATGCTTCCTACTAGCCAAATTCATTGAAAGCCGATGATGTACCGATAGGCATTTATGAAATAGGCTGAAAACTCATGAAAATGCATGCAATATCGATACCTAACCAAAATGTATTGGTAAATCTACGTGATTTGCATGAAAATGTCCTATTTTGGCTTCCTAATTAATTTTTTTTTCCAATTTCGGCTTTAGCCACCCCAAACCTTCCAATTAAGTCCCCAAATGTCAAATTTGATTAGGAAAGAGAGGAGGTGCTTTTTTTATCATATATCCCAAATTGAAAATAAGTGATTTAAAGAAACACAGATAAAATTAAATGTCAACACCAATCTCTTAAATACTTCAAATAAATCCTATCTTCCAATGCCTTATAGAATACTCCAAGTATTTGTTCAATTTTGATGGGCAAGTTGCTCTCGTAACTCTTGTCCATGTTGTGAACATGTGCGAGCCACAGGCATAAGCTAGCGCACATAGGCGCAAGCTATGACACTAACATGTAGCATCCTTGTTGACAGAAGCCACAAAAAGGCTATGAGATATCAAATCCAACATTTTTAAGGTCTAATCCGACCATGAAAAAGTTAAATTCGACTTAAATTGGTAGAATCCGGTCATGGTTTTAGAAATATCTTAAAGCTTCAAAGTTGGTGAACCGGATAAAGCAATGTTACTATTGACAACCCAATTCAAAGAGAAGCTTCTCAACAGTGTTAAGGTTAAACCTTTCTGACACTATTTTTTAATCTTTGTGAGCATGGCGGATAGCAACGTGCACTTAATTTTGAATTTTGTTTTTGGCATGTGGGGTTTTACCAAGAAAGAACTCCTTTTCTCTTTGACAGTCAATGTTAGCCGAAATTTTAAAATTCAACTAAAAATTAAGAGTAAAAATGGTATTTTTCATTTTCTTCTTATTATTTTTAATAATATATTTTTTAATAGATAAATAAATTATAACATTGCTGCAAAAAGAAAACAACTTTCGGTTTGTAATTCTCCTTTTGAATTCGGGAGGTCGGTAAGTCGTCATCTTTTCCTTTTAACGAAATCAGTCAAATTGGATTAAATGGGTCAGTTAAATCATATCAATCCCAAAAGTGTCCCATGACACGTGGATACCATGCCACATGTCATTGAAAAAATTAACTTTTTTCCTTGAGTTTTCCACATCAATATAACTTTTTAAAAAATAAATTAGCATGTCATATTTTAATGGTAAAAGTTAGCATTTTTGTCAGAAATCATATCGCCATCTCAAATTTTTGACAAGAGGCATTACTTGTGTTAATAATTTTACTCATTTAGTTTAATTTAAAAAGGAAAAAATTAAATTATTCGCAATTTTAGTGTAATAAAATTAAAAATAATAATAACAGTAAGGTTAATAATTGTAGTGACGAGGTAAAATCAATGAAGCGGCTTTTGAATGTAAAAGTGAAAAATAATTATTAAAAATATTTAATGTAAAATCAATAAGCGACAATGTGAGATGAAAATGAAAAATAATTATTAAAGATATTTAATGTAGAAGTATACTAATAAATTATTTTTATTTATATTTTAATAATATTTTATATTTAAAATTTAAAAAATTTACTTTATATATTGAATTAAATATTTTTATTAATAATTATGTAAATATTAAAATTTATTTATTATATTAAATGAAAAAATAGTTTAAAACATTTAAATAAAAAAATAAACTAGAGGAACATTGAGACAAAATCTCAGTAAGGATTCAATCAAAAATGCATCATGCGTTGCGATTGAAGCAAAACATCCTTGTATAAAAAATGAGATTTTATCACATCATAAGTATGATAAAATCCAAACGAGCCATTAATTCGACACTTTTGTATAAATAAATCTCATTATTTCGTAAACCTTATTTGTGGCATATAATGATTATATTTTATTCAAACTGTCATATATTGGGTAAGTCTGACATAAGGTTCCTTTGGTGCTATTCATAAGATTCCTCGATAAAATTAAAACACCTGTTAAAATTGTTGAGTCAACAAATGAGACCACTCAAATGTTCAAGTTTGCCATCATCCCCACGAAACACGCTTCATCCTATTTTCCATACGGTTTTATTTTTTATTTGTTTATTTATTTGCAAAATACTAAAAAAACCCTAACTTATTTCATTTTACGCAAGTAAATCTTTATTATTTTATTGTATCTAAAATAAACCTCCATTCTACTATTTTTATCCGAATAAATATTTATTTTAAGATAAAAAATTAACTTATGTTAAAAATTTATTTAAGTATAAATTGAAGGTTACATGTTTATTTTATTACAGAGTAAAGGTTACAAGTTATTCGAATGTAAATTAGAAGTTAAAGATTTGGTGCAAATTGAAGGTGGAGGGGCTTAACAATGAGAAGTGATAAAAAGTTATGGACTTCCTTTTATTTTAGCTTTTTTCTTCTTTTTTTTTTTTTTTGTTTTCTGTGCCTCTCCCCATAAACCCTGCACCAATGGCAAATTCCGTTTATGTTTTACACCAAAAATGCTGCAGCAAAACACTCACCTCTATTTTAGTACAAATATTTCGATTCACCCGAAGCAAAACGTCAATTGCATAGAAAAATGCCATGGATTCCTTTATCTAATTTTGCTAATATAATTAGGATTCTTTTCCATTTTTATATGCTTCATTAGATTCTTTTAATTTATTATAAAACTCGATATGTATCATATATATGAAAACATGAAATATAACAGTTAAAATAAAATGAATATAAATTTTATAAAAATAAAAAATATGTAAAATTAATTTAATGTACATTTGATTCAAGAAAACACAACTGTTTTTTTTTTTTTTTATTATTAGAGAATGTGTAAGAAAACTTATTTAGTAGAAAAATAAAAAATATTTTTTAGAAAATGAAAGTAGGTCAAAATGAAAGAAAAGAATTTTTAATTATTTTTGTTGAAAACCATTTTTGAAAAGATGGAGAAAATTAAAATAAGGGAATTTAAAATTTTCTTTTTACTGTAAATTAAAAGATCCAAGTTTGAATCACTACATTAAGAATAATTTTTCTTTCTTATTTCTTAAATGAGCCTAGACGATTCATGCCAACTTTTGCAGCCAATACTTCATTTTAAAACATTCAAATAAGAATCAGTCCTCTTTAAAACGTAATAAAATATTAAAAACAGTGTTCTTTGTAAACATTAGATGTCACTTGTGTAATTTCATTATAGAATCACAATAGGAAATACACGTTTAAAGTTCATATCAATTTAAAAGTGTCAATTACAAGAAATTTTTTATAAAGTTATTTTTATAAGTAAAAATAACAATAATTATTAAGTAATTTTTAATATATATAATATAGTAAACAAATAAAAATCAACATAAAAATTAAAGGAAAGAGTCTTGAAATTGAACAAATAGAAAATAAACATAAAATTGAACGAAAAAGACTTTAAATTCATGAATATTGATTATTTTTGTCAGTTAAATTCAAATATATAGACTCAAATTTTTTTCTTAAATTATTAATAAGTTGCTATTTTTATATCGAGAATCCATTAAATATTTAGAAACTTTTTCTTTAAATGTTTCATGTTGATCAAATCTTGACAAAATAGTTAAATTCTAATAAAACGCAAAAAATTACACATTATTATGTTGGTTCCAATGAACTGAAAAAAAATTCATATAAATATAAAAATAACCATATTTAGACAAAAAATTTTATCTTTATTAATTATGTATAAGATTTTTTTTTGGGGGGGGTTTATTGTCGTGTAAGCAAAGAGCAATAAGATTCAAGCACTAAAGTGGAAAATATGTGAAATTACCAAATATGTTTCATTATTTCATTTTCGAAAATAGTTTTTTATTTCCTCAAACCAATTGCATTTTTCAAACTTTGAAAAACAAAAAAAAAAGAATTGTTTTTTTTTCAAATAAAATAGAAAATTAAAACAAAAAAATTATTTACCCAATGTAAAACTAAACTAATTTTACAAATTTAAATAATTTTATATACGATTTATATACCTTATTTTTCAAATTGGAGTAGTTTTAAACTTAGTTCCCATAATAAGGTATTCTGTATGCATGGACTCCACATCAGATAAAAATGTATAACTAATTATAATTTAGCAGAAAAACAATTGAAAAGAACATGTTCTTCTTCTCCAAAAATCTATAATCTCAAAACTAGACGGAAATTTAAATAAAATGATATTATGGTACATCAAACACCAGTAAATCTTAAGAAATTTCATGATACAAAAACCACAACTATAGCAAACAAGAGAGAGAAAGAGCAAATTCAAAACTACCAAAAAATTAAACAAAGAAAGGAATGAAAAAAATTGGAGACAAGGAAATTTATAGGATAAAATTTAAAAGCAGTTTTCTGGTTATGAGGTAATGGCCAAAGAATTTGTGAACGATGATTTCATATTTTCATCACCGTCTGAAAAATCTTTTGAAAAAGAATCATTAAAACTATCCTAAACCCTAAATTTAAAATTTAAAAAGCTAATCAATTGGCACTTTCGTTGCTTAAAACTATCTTCTTATGATGAAGACTTACCCATTTTTAATGGCTCTTATTATGAAGAAGAGTTACCCATTTTTACTAGAATTATTAGGTTTGTAAGAAGAGTAATTAAGATATTTAAAAATCACAAGTCACAGTCATAAGTGACCCCAAATTTTTTTATATTCAGATTTCTATTTTTTTTAACTTTATCACTATTTCAATTGTAGAAAATTTGTAATTCATCCCAATGACAAATGTTGTTTTATTTGACAAAAGGAAAAAAAAAAAATTGAAAGAGAATCAATGTAGTCCCAAACTTACAAAAGTTTCAGGGAGTAGTAACAGGCCAGAAGGGGAGGATTGAAGAAGAAAGTGACGTGGAATTATTTTGCTGAAATGGAAGCCAATTGTACTACATCACCCGTTCCTGGGAATAAAGTTTCACAGTACTCTAATTAAGTAAATAGGAAAATACCTTAGTTTGAGGGAAAAAAACGTTTCATATTTGATTAATTCGATAGTTATATTTCATCTTCTATTTAAATAAATCATGCATATCAAGTTTTGAGTAAATTAAATATGTTTAACTATTTGTTTAATGTAAAAATATTTTAACTGTTAAATATATATTAAAAACGCTAGTATTAATGATTGATATGATGAAGATGCCAGATCAATTCAAAATTTTATATGTGTAATAAATACAATTATATTGCTAAATTCAACAGTTAATTTGTTACTAATCGTATAAAAAATTATGCAACGATACATATATATATATATATCTATATGAACAATAACCATATATAGTGGTAATAAATTTAGGATTGTTTCGATTTTATGAGCTACATTTTACAAATATTTATTAAATTATATCACCTGATAAATTTATTACCTTATATATCATCAAGAGATTTTTTTTTCTTTCTCTTTTTTTATATGAATCTTCAATTGTTGACCACACTCTACGGCAAACTTCCTAGGAAAATAATAATAATAATAATAATAATAATAATAATAATAATAATAATTTATTCACATATCTTTAGCGAAATACAAGGTTAAGAAAACCAGTTCAATCTTTTGGAGTAATAGAATACTTTTAAAAAAAATTTAAGTAAATATTATATATAGTAAGTAATTAATAAAAAAAGTTTGTATTTAATTCATTATCAGTGTATAAATTTATATACTATTAGTGATTAATGGTATGATACCTCCTTACTAAATCAATAATTTTTTTTAAAAATAAATAAGAACTCTACTTTTAACATGTGGTAAGATATGGTTGACTCTCAGTTTGTGTATCTATAAAATAAAAATGCATCAAATATAAATCTATGAAAATATTTATCTAGCTTAGCTGTATAATCTTTAGTATAAATCTAAAAGGTTAAGAATTTTAAATCTTATTTCTTATAAAAAAATAATTTTGAAAAATACTATTATTTAGGAGTTTAAATCTCATTACTTATAAAAATTTTTTTTTGAAAAATAAATTTTTTTTTTTGGTTTTTCTCTATCTTTTATAATTGATCTAACTTTACATAGAGTCAATTGATTTTTTTTCTTTATATAATAATGGATCTAATAATCTTCCAATTTTTAATTGAATAAATCCGACCAACTAATCTAATTTAATTACAAAAACGTTAATTTAATAAGTTCAAAATTCAACGGATTAAAAACAGGAGTTGTTTTATAATTATGGGTCTCTTTGGTTTTTTCCTTCTCGAAGCGCGTTGATTTTTGTGCTTAATTTGTTGGTTTTCTTCGATCCTATCTGAGTTTCAGTTGCTCCAACCAAAGAATATTAATTGTTCTCTATAAAAGGGCAGTTAATGAATGTCGCCATTTTACAATTATTTGCTTGCCATCTAATAATCCCGAATAGGCGATTCGACCTTATCAACAAATTATTATGGAGTTTTTAAATGTAACCCCCGTTGGAATTGCCTAATAAATTCATTTTAACCTAAAATTGATTGATTTTTTTCCACTATAATAAACGATACTTCAAGCCAGAATTAGCCTCACCGTCAGAGAGTAACTAGCAAATTTGCGCTCCATTTGCTTTCTTTCTTATTGTCCTAATGGCTATGAATTTTAATCATTGCAACTCCATTTCATCAGTTGGCTTAGGCAGTGAAACCATTGATGTCCGCTTTTTTGTTTCACCCACTAAGTCAACCTTAGGCTTGAACCAGGCGAGGAATGGTAGCTTGATTAACTCAAATTTAGGTATCGGCCGTCAGCTTGTTTCACCCACTGACTCGAACTTAGGATTGAACCAGGCGAAGGATGGTGGCCTAATTACCTCAAAATTAGGTCTCGGCCATCAGCTTGGTCTGATCAACCATAGAGTCACGGAAGTGAATAAAACAACTTATTTCTCACCGAATAGAGTTGAGCTTCATAGGGTCATTAGTTGTGTCCCTGTGCAAAACCGGCCTGCCTTTCCTCTAGGTGAAGTCACTACTGTCACTGAGGTTGTGAAAACTACCCGTTTTCTTGCATCAACCTCAACTTTGGAGCGCATGTTTGCTTCAAGCTCTAGTGTCAGCAATCAAGGAATTTTTCCAAACAGTAGCGTCTGCATCCAAGCCCAAAATGATGTGAGAAACCAACCCAGCCAGGTCATGAATTTCTTACGCCCTGAGATTAACCCATCAATGAACCAAGAAACTCTTAATATTTTGAGCCATAATATCCATCGCAATGTCAAAAAAGAAACAGTTCGGGATCCTAGAACAGCCTATTCGTATGAAAACCCTAACCCTAGGCCTAGCTATAACCAAGGCATTAGTTTTGACCAAACGGCAGCTGTTTTGCGAAATCTTGATAACCTGAATAAGTCCAACTGCAACATCAACCAAGACATAGGCCCTAGCAATGTCAATCCTCTCAGAGTTCCTAGCAGCCAACTATTTAGAGAGACCATCCCCCAGAGAAACCAACCAAGTTTTCAGAGCACTTTCGAACAGGTTTCTTCTGATGAAAAGGATAAAGATTTTTCAGCTGGGTATGATGGTAGGACTCATAGTCTCCCTGGTTACCCTGAAGGTGTGTATGGATGTCCTAAATGCTTGGATACTTTTTATTCATCGCAAACCTTTGCAGCTCATGTCCAGACTCACTACAAGCAAGAGGGCGAAGAAGAGAGGAGAAGAAGGATGGCTGCCAAGTGCAAACGGAGGAATCTTCGCCTTCTGCACTCCAGCCATGGACTTACCGCTGTGCCTGTGCCTTCCAAGGGAAAAGCTAAGGGGTACACTGCGAGAAGAAAGAATGATAACGCTTTCAAAGTTGAGAATGTCAACAAGGTTCATCAGGGAGTTGGTCTGAATGCTCTCTCTGGAGCTGCCATGAAAGGCCCCCTTCGTAGCGTCCCGATCAAAAAAGAACCTATGTAATTCCTCCAATAAAATTATAAGCATTATCTTTAGGAGTGTTTAAAATAAGGAATCTACTTACCTACTAGAAAATAACTTCACAACAGCATTGCAAGTCATGGTTTAAGCCCTTCTGAAAAATGATGACATTGTTTTTGTTATATTTATATGTTTATGGCAAACATGCTAGGGCAAAATTTAAAAACTTTTATTTGAAATAAGACAATTCGAACTAAAATCTTTTAGCAAAGATACACGTACCTACAATTGAGTTAATGGTTTTGATGCCAAATTAAACTTGATTTAAAAAAAAAATCTCTATACTATGTCAAGATTATCAAATTATAAGCACCTATATATTTGTATTATAAAATTTTAATTAAATCTCTATTCCATAATTATCAAAACTCGAAAGGATACCCAACCAAGATTTTGGGTTATCATGTCACTATATAGTTCAATCTTTCGGTTATTTGGATTAATGTGTTTTATTAATAAAAGTATTTTTAATATTAGACATAAAATTATAGATTATTATGTAAAAATAATAAAATATTCTGAATTATTGTAAAGACAACAATTTTGAGATAAAAAATTATGAACACTCATTATCATTGAAAGAAAGCTAAGCGTAAAAAAATTAATTTCGCTTTTTAATTTTCTCAATGTATTTGTAATTTTTTAAAAAAATTAAAGAAAAATACATTGTTCATCAATGAAACGATGAAACATAATTAGTATTTTTAAAATTAAGTTACTTATGATTTTAAAAATTATTTTAGCACATTCATAATGAACTCCTTCAAGATAAATTTTTATTTATTTTTTCATGAATTCAATAGGTTAATATGCAGACTATTCGGATCCGTAAGACGAGTTAGAAACTAGTCATGAATAGTTCAATAAAATTCTAACGACTACAATTTATACCTAAATCAGCACTTATTACCATGAAGCTGTCAACATAAAATTATATTCTTTATTAGCCCTCATTTTCTAAGTAAAATTGGAAAAAATGCTGCGGCGAATAAGCTTTCCAATGCGAAGAAATTCATGGACACAAGAAAGAAGTTTTTCACATCGATTATGGGAATGATACATGGCAAAATTTATTCCTTATAAATGCCGCAATAAAACTTCCTCATCCCTTTTAAAGTATATTTAAACAAAAAAAAAAAAAAAACTCATATGGTAGGTGATCGAATTGTGGTTCTGATAAACTACCACAAATATGGTGATATTTCGTTGTCATTTTAAACCATCAAATTTATCCTATATTTGACGAAGGTAGATAATTAGGGAAAAATGTAGATAGACTGCTAATGTGGTTGTCTCCTATTTATTTATATCCCTTAACCTAAATACTTAATACTCACTTCTCTAGATGACGTACGTATGTCATATGTAATCAGTTTGTTATAAATGTCTTTTACTCTAGAACCATGTAACTTGAATTCTAGTTATAATAAATTACCAAAAATATGATGATAATTCATTATTAACCACCAGATATTTATCGTATTTGTCAAAGGTAAATAATTGGGGAAAAAAGCTAATATGCTACCAATGTGGTAATCTCCTATGTATTTACATCCCTCAACCTAAATACTTAATACTCACTTCTCTAGATGGGGCATGTATTTCATGGGTCTAATTCCCCTCCATTACTTTCCTATCTAATATTATCCAATACAAGTTTAATCACCATTCACAAGTAAGATTTCTACAATTTGTGGATGTGTCCAACACATGTAAATGATGATGATTAATGCTGATGCAACAATAGAGATGCTAAGGAGGAATCCTGCAAAATAGCAAAGGTGAGAAAAGCCTAGAGTTTTACTCTGGGGGGATACTCCGATGCTTAAGTCAGTAAAGATACTATGAACGAAGAACGAAGAAAGAATGAAAGAATTCTAATAGCTCATACCTCATAAGTGTTGATGCTACCTCTTTCTATAGACCTTGATAAGAGTTTTAGTTGTCTTGAAACTCTGGACGAGTAAAAGTTATATAACAATCAAACTTATCTTGTAGTGTAGAGATTGAAGTTGTCTAACCTTCCTCCAATGTTTATCTCCTCAATGAAATCTTACCTAGTGATGGAGTTGGTGAAGGAATATAACAATTGCCTCCCAGGGTTGTGGGCGATTATAAAGTGACTGTTCACAGACCAATAATGGTTATAGAGATCTAAAAATAAGGTTCTCCAAGGGGTTAAGGTCACCTTAGTAATGGCAAGCAGAAATTGGCAACATTGTTTCTTTTTTTAGAAAAACTCAAATCTCGCACCACTCATTAAACGTTTTAAATGAAAACAAGACACATGGCTGTGTTTGCGATTCATATGCAATTATTCATGAAACGGTAGGAACTTTCCTATAAATAACCCTAAAATATAGAGTTATTTTTTTACAATTTATTAGTAAAAAATCAAAAGAAATTCTTCATTCCAAGTTGCCTGTGCTATTCTGTGTTCTCTAGGCAGCCACCATTTTTTCGGTGAAGGTCAAGTTCCAAGCATGCATCTATTACTATTTTTCTAGATAAGAATCTATTCTATTACCTTTGTAACAATAAGATTTTTAATTTATTTTGGGTTAGTTGTATGGTTTTGCGACAAACTTGACTCTTGTTAAAATCGGTGGGAAGAAAAGGAAATCTAGAGGTAAATAGTAGAGAAACTGTGAGACAGTTATTTGTAATGGAAAACGTAAGTATTGATAAGAGCAGCGATCGTCCTTATATCGTTGTTGAAGAAGAAATAGGAATTCTAATGACAAAAGATGAGGGCCAAGGAGTTAATGAAATAGAAAGGGAAGGTATGGGTGAAGAACAAGGCCAGGGTTCAAACCAAAGAGGCCAAACTGAAAAAAGTGAAAGAGCGTCAGCTGGCCCAGTATAGACACCAGCATAGTAGATACATTTGAAGGGATAATTAATACGGCAATCATGAAGGAAATATTGATAAAGCGTGGATTCAACTTTAGGCAATTCAAAATATCGAACCCCATATTTAGGCATTTTGTTACAAAAGTTGAAGAAAATAGCATGTTTTTCTATCTGCATATTTTTAGGGGAGGGTTCCATCTGCCACTGGAACCATTCTTCTGCGAAGTATCGAATCGGTATAGGATATCGCCAAATCAACTAAAGCCAAATGCATGGGCGATGTTGCTGACTTACTTCCTTGTCTGCAAGAAGAAAGGTTGGGACCCGTCAGTGGAAGTGACGAGGCATTTGTTCTTCTTAAAAACGCAAGATAAATGCTGGTACTATTTCAATCTGCCACTAAAAAAATGATTACAGATATTCTATCGAATTCCCATATCGTCAATGAGCAATTTTTTATAAAGAAAAGATCTAATGAGGAATGGGGGTTTTTTATGGAATAGAGTTCGTGCTTGCCCATGAATAAACTGAAAGTAGAGCTGAATGCGGTCGAGTTAGAATAGAAAGAATACTTTTGTGGTCACCAATTCAAATGTAGGGAGTATTTAACTCTAAAAAGGACCTAGGAATATTATCTAGGTATTAATCCTGCTAACTTGCTAGAAGAAGGCAATCGTTTTGTCAGGCGCAGAAGCCAAAGGCGATTGGTATTGCCTGGTAAGCCTTAGTATTTTGGTCCTTGCATGTGTGCACTTTTAGGTTTTAACATGATTTTTTTCTTTACAAAGGCCCAAACTTCTTTTGGATCACCTCGACAAGCAGTTGCAGCTCTTGGACCGCCTTGCTAGATAACTAGTGCTAGTGGATCGCCCGTAGTTAATGAAAAAGCTACAAGTGGGCAGACCATTGAAAAATAGCTAGTGTTGGAAAGAAATATAAAAATGCCAATGATGACTTCAGTGGCCTTGTCTATGGAGGGTACATATTGACAACATTTTCTTTAAAAATTTAGTATTCCCTAACTTTAATTGTCATGTCTTCCATTGTAGGTATGGTCGGCTACCTGTGCTGCGTTGGCTGCTCGTGAAGCTAGTCGAGCCATATCTTCGAAGGCAAAGGGCAAAGGGAAAAGGAAAGTCGAAGATGGTCAAGGTGAACCACCTTTAACAAAGAGAGTTACCCTCGAGCCTCCAACTATGAGTTCAACCAAAGTTAAAGGTATTACTCCAAGTTTTTCTACTATAGGAGCCATCGTTACTACAACCACTCGTGTAAGAGTGTCTTTAGGTGATGAGACATCTACCGGTCTCATGTCCTCGGCTTTCTTACCCACAGCCTCCTTACACCCCAAGCCTTCGACATCTTACACTAAAGGAAGTGGATCTGCCTTAGGGAGTATTGATTTAAATCCTTAGAGGAACAATCCTAAATTGAGTGCCAGGGTGTTGAGGCATGGGGAAATCACCTGTAAACAGAGCCGTCTGTCTTACGGATATGAATATTTTATTAGCTAAGAATCTGGCTGCCACTGTTGAATCCACCATAGCCTGTATCATGAAAGTAAATTGATTTGTTAATTGTGCAACTGGTTTACCATGTTCTTTGGTTTCTAACTAGTGCCTTTAACAAGCTTTGCACAATCAAGTGGCTCTCACTAGCTAAATGAGAGAAATGGCGACTGCACAAGATAACCTGCAAAAAAAAGCAATGACAGACAAGGCAAAGGCGAGTACGCTTTAAACCCAAGTCGACGAGTTGACTTGGGAGAAAATCATTTTTGACGAGCATAAAAAAATGATAAAGAAGAAAAAATAAAATTTAAGGTTGAATATGAGGAGTTGAGGATAAAATTGGAATCGGCCAATATTGAGATAGGAAAGCTAGCAAAGAAATTTAAGGAGTCACGGTAAGCCTATGCCATGTGTGATTCTAAATTGATGTCTGCCATGGCCAGAATTTCTGAGCTTGAAATGTAGTTGGTGGGTGCTAAAAAATGCTTCCAGAATGAGCTGGCCTTATAGAATGATGCACTACTCTACCAAATGATGGCTTGTGGTAGTGAATATCATCAGAGCACCCTTTATGGCGTACTACTTCTGTAGGGTCCATTAGATTTAAACGAAACCAGGTTCTCGCAACTCATCGCCCTGCCTCCAGATTTCAACGTGTTAACGCCATCTCATCAACAGGTCAAAGAGATGCATGCCAAAGATTTAACTTTTATTACACCCCTGTCGGAGGATAGAGCTGAAGAGTCAGGCAAAGAAATGGATGACCAAGAAAATCCATCCTCTTTCTATTAGGATCTTTAGATTTTCCTATAGAGAAAGTTCTTCATAAAGATTTCTAAACAACAATTTCCCAGACAGATTTATAAAGTAACTTGAAGTTTCATTAATGTTATGAATATATTTTGTCACTTTAAATTATGTGGAGACTATGTGAAATCTCTGTTTCATTTAGACCATATAAAGTTTTATTTGTAAGAGGTCGTAATTTATCGAGACTGAGATAGGTTTTAATTTATCGACACCGTGAAAGGTCATGATTTATCGATACTGTGAGAGGTCATAATTTGTTTGCGCTTTGATTAGAATTTGATAACTTAAAGAAATTGTAGAGTAATCTAGTCATTTCGCCTGCCGATCGACTTGCCTTGCAGTTTCTCAAGACCAGATTGCTAACTTGAAACTATCTGTGTTTCACTCTTCTATTGTAATACCTTGATACTTGGTGTGCCCAGATTGCCATGCATGCTGCAGGATTCTCTCGGCTTCTTCAAGTAGATCCAAGTTTGCTCTAAGATAAGGTTCATTTAATGTTGGGTCTACAAAGGCTATTTGAATGGTTGCTTGAATAATTGCTTCATGACCATGCACAAGACTAAATGGTGTGGCTTCGATCGCTTGAAATTCAGTGGTTCTTATTGCCCATAATATTTCAAGTGTCTCTTCTACCCATGTGCCTTTTACATCATCCAATTTTATTTTAAGTGGTTGAAGTATGTTTTTATTCATGGCCTTCACCTGGCCATTAGATTGCAGGTGTGGCACCAAACTGTGCACTAGGTTAATATGAAACCTGGCACAAAAATCTTCTAGTTTATTAGCTGACAGTTATTTTTCATTATCCGCTATGATAACGTCCAGTATTCTAAATCGACACATGATAAAGCTCCAGATAAAGCTTTCTATAATTTTGGCCATTATTGTGCCTGTAGGCTCTACTTTAACCCATTTTGCGAAATAATCACATGCGACAACTAAAAACTAACGTTGTCCGATAGCAGGAAAAAATGGTCCTAAAATGTTGATGCCCTATACATAAAAAGGCCAGGGGCTAAAAATTTGCTTAAATGTCGCTACAGGTTGTCATGGAATTTTGGCAAATCATTGGCACTTATCACATTTTTGAACCAAGTTGGTGGCATCATTCCTCATCGCTGGCCAGAAAAACCCTTGCCTAAGGGCTTTCTGTTAGACCTTTTATGGTGAATGAAAGAGGGGAGTGAATTGATTTCTTAAAATTTTAGTAAATTAAAACTTTGATATATAAAATTGAAAAATCTAAACAATAAACTTTGGAGTGCAAGTTAATGAATAAAAATAAACAATTAAAGAAAAGGGAAAGAAGAAGTAAACTTGATGATTTATAGAGGTTCGGCCTCAATTGCCTACGTCCTCTACCTCGGCCTCACTTGCCTCGGATTTCTTTAATTCACTAACTTGAATTATTTACCTTTTAAGGACAAGGTATAGCCTTTACACTCCCTATCTTTCAAGGCTAAGATAGAAACCTCTCCCCTGTATCTTTTGTGGCTAAGATATAACCCTTTCTCACTACTTTTGAAGGCTAAGTAGAAACCTTCTTTACTTTTCAAAGGCTAAGTAGTAACCTCTCCTTTTTTCAAGGATTTGAGTGTAAACAAATAAAACCTCTAAAGGTTAGGTGTTTACAAGAATTTTGGCTGAAAGGAAATATGTATATAATGATACAAAATGAAGAATACAAAAATAGGAAGAATTAATTCCTATACAAAGATAAACTACTTAGCAAAAATGATAGAGAAAATGAAAGATATAACTCTAAGAATAATCTCTTGGTTCTTTTTGTTGTTGAAGGTGTTAAAGTGGCTTATTTATAGCCTTGATCATAATTCTAGTCGTTGGGAACATTTGGTGAAGGAATATAGCCGTTGAAGCCTTCAAAATATCATTTCCCGTTGTTCCCCGTGCCTTTGTATCAATACAATTAAGTGGGTATCGATACATTGTGTTTAATGGTCCAAAATATGACTGTCAAATAGTCCTGCACCGATATAGAATCTTCTCTCTCGATACATGAATAGTGATTTTTACATTTTAAGGTTATTTAGCTACTGCCAAGCATTGTATCGATACAGACACATAATATATCGATACTTTCATATGAAAATCAATTTTAAGAGGCTTTTCATGACTTTAAAACATGTAAAACTTAACTAAAAAATGTTTTATATAAAAATATGTGTTAAGAACATATTTTTGGGTGCTTGAAGAGGTTAAAACACATTTTAGTATTTTTCAAAGTGTTTATGAAATATTTCATGGAAAAATACTAATCTTGAAAATATTTAAACACAAGCTACTTAAGCTTAAGTTTTAGTTATATCAAAACTAAGATTAATTCAAAGCTAATATAGCTAACAATCTTTCCCTTTTTGATATGACAAAACTTAAGGTGAATTTGCTTGTAAAACTCCCCCTTAGTCATTTAAAAATTTTCGATAACACTCTTCCTTCTTAAAACATTACGAAATGAATTTGTTTTGAAGATTTTATTTTGAAACACTTGGCAATGGCATTTTTGGTCATATTTGGCTTCAAGAATACCAACACACAACAATAAGGATTTCAATAATATAAATAATGTAAGCACATATGAAATCCTCCTATTTTCTAGCATAAGCATATATAAATAAAGTACAAGCAAGCAAATTAACCCCTAAAATTCTTTCCCTTTTTGGAATATCAAAAAGGTGAAAGTAGATTAATTCAAAGCTAAGGGTCTAATTTCAACAAGAATTTTGGAAGGTATATTAAGTATGAAACATTTAAGAACAAGTTTACCAATTATTGAGAAAATATATGCAATTAAGTCCTAATGTTTAGTTCATCAGATTTTGTATTCTTTTGTAGTAATTTAAGCACATTTAAGAGATAGAACATACCAATTGCTAAAGGATTTTAAGAAATTATGAATCCAATTGGTGTTTAGGTGCATAATAGATACAAAATTTTGAATTTTTAGTACACATGCACACTACAATAGATGCCATATGAAAGGTTAAAAGAAAATTTTTTTGAAGAAAAACATAACAAACTTCCATAGGTTAGAAAATCATTTACTTATTTATGATATGTTAATAAAATCATTTTGGCAAACATTCAATCAAAGAGCATGCTAAATATTAGAATTATGCACTTAGAAGTGTTCAAAGATTCATTCAAAGCAAATATTTTAAGCATACATTACATACTAGATTACCAATTATATATAATTGACTCATGTATGTCACCAAACTTAATGCTAAGGGATAAGAATTTAATAGCATTTGTTTAATGATTACCTCAACCTTACCAAACT
>JBBYHM010017780.1:0-10856 GCA_038381775.1 Adansonia rubrostipa
TGCTGAGAATTAGGAACAGGACAAAGATAAATAGACACTATTTTATCCAGGGTGGAACGACGCTCCCTAAAACACCTACAGAGAAATAAATTGTAATTAACTTCACTATGATAAGTGCAATGTATTAGCAGTAATCTTGATAGAGGTTTAAGTGAATTTTATAGGGTTTACCTCCCTACTAGGGTGTTAAGTTTTCTAAGGTTTGATCCTCTTAGGTAAGTACAGAGTAACATAGATTTTTGGTGTGGGTGCCGCCAGCTTGGGTGGGCTTTAACTTAAACGTGGGTGCCACCAGCTCGTGTGGGCTTTGATTCGAGTGTCGCTAGCTTCTGAGAGCTTTGACTCAGGTGTTGCCAACTTATGCGGGCTTTAACTTAGACTTGGGTACCACCAGCTCGTGTGGGCTTTGACTCAGACTAAGTGCCACCAACTTATATGGGCTTTGACTAGGGTGTCGCCAACTTGTAGAGGCTTTGACTTAGACTTGGGTGCCACCAGCTTGTGTAGGCTTCAAAAATAATGCCACTGACTTATGGGCCTTGAAAAGATGCCACTGACTTGTGGGCTTTAAATGGGTGCCACTGACTTATGGGCTTTTGTAAAGGTGCCACTGACTTATGGGCTTTGAAAAGGTGCCACTACCTTGTGGGCTTTGAAAAGGTGCCACTTACTTGTGGGTTTTAAAGGGTGCCACTGACTTGTGGGCTTTAAAAAGGATGCCACTAACTTGTGGGCTTTGAAAAAATGCTGACAACATTTTTTTTATAAAACTTCTAATACAAGTTTTTCTTAACAAAAGTTTATGACAAAATTTCCTGATGAAAGGGTTTTGACACTAGTTCTTGACAAAATGCTTAACAAAGCTTCTGAAAAATGTTCTTGACAAAAGTTTTTGATGATAGTTTTTGGATAAAAATTTTTTTTGACACTAGCCCTTTGACAGTAGTTTCTTGAAAAAAAGGGTTTTGACATGAGGGATAAGGAGAAAAGAACCTAACCTAAATGACACTTAGTTTACAAAGCTTAGAGTACTTACCAAGAATTCCTTAGAGGTTCAGTGAACCTGGCTTAGAGTGATATTGTAAAAATGATGATGTATGATGGTAATGTGAATGCATGATGTGGAATGCTGTCATGATTGCATGATGTAAAGTCTAATACAGGAGATAGTCATAGTTCTTCTTGTACGTCATTTAGACTCTCATAGGGATGGTGATCCATCTTGGTTCAACCATGGATTGGAATTTTCCTGATTTCAATGGGGATCATAGGTTGTCCCAACTCCACTAGGGATACGACAAAAATCTATTCTCAAGAATTTGGATTATCGCATTTTCTGATTCAAAAGGCTCAATCATTTTCTTGACAATTAGAAGGTATTACCAATAATTTAAATAACGTTTAATCAATTAGGTTGATGTCTCTAGTTTCGATAGGATTTTGATAGAATACATGGGTCCATTTTTGGTTAGCTTAAAATGGTTTTTCTTGATATATGACTTATGAAAGCTAGAAATAGTTTGATGTATGGTCATGCCGAATGGGTGCTTGGATGCGAAAAGTCCATGATTTTGATGATCAGGGCATGAGCAGAGTTCCTTGTGCTTTTTTTTTCCTTTTGATGTAATATTGAGATGTCTTAATGCATATTTTAGCTGATTATCAAACATTATCAACTAAATGACAAGTGCAATTTGAATTATACAAGCGTTAAAAGAAACAAGGCAATATTTATTCATGACAACAAAGAGATACAACTTGGTATATTATTTGACAAACAAGTGATTCGGTGGCAAGAAGCATGATCTTTTGGGTGGAAGATGCCTCTGACAATCATGGCATGGATGTTCCTTAAGTGCTTTTTAGGATCTTTCTCGAACGATAAATGTGACTAGTAGGAGCTGATCTTCAGAAGATCTCTAGGATTACTTTGCATTTTCTTGGAGGTGCTCTCAGCTTATGCCCCATCAAAATTGATCTTCTCAAGTCACCCTTACAGGTTTTCAACTATAGTTAGGTTGGCTATCTAGATGCCTTTTTCGGATTTTCATCTAGACCCTTTTTTTGTTTTTTTATTTGTTTGTTTATTTTTTTTGTTTTTGTTTTTTTACTTTTTTTTTCATTGTTTGCTTTTTTGTTTTTATTTTTTTTAAGGATGCCTTTTTAGGTTTTCACCCTCTACGTGTAGTATTTCTTGGCAGAATCTGAGTTGATTAGGTTAGGTAAGACATTATCGTCTATTTCTGACTAGATTAGGGCCCCTTCGAATAAGGCTTGCTTCATGACATACGATTATTTTCAATTAGAGGTCTACTTGCCCCGTGCATCTTTATGAATTGGGAGGATCTTCTTCAATACCAATTCACCTGGGTGAAATTGTCATAGGTGCATCTTTTTTTTGTGGGCTCAGATCATGCGTCTTTGATACATTTGACCATGGCAGATGGCTTTCATGCATTTTTCCTCGATGAGATTAAGCTGGTTATATATGTTCTTGACCTATTCAGCTTCTTCTAATTTGTTTTCCACCAAGACTCTGAGAGAAGGGATCTCAACTTCGATAGGCAATACAGCTTCCATCCCATAGATAAGAGAAAATGGGTTAGCACCCGTAGAAGTGCGAAGTAAGGTCTGATAGGCATGAAGTGCAAAGAATAGCTTCTCATGCTAGTCTTTGTAAGTCTCGGCCATTTTCTTAATTATTCTTTTAATGTTTTTGTTGGCTGCCTCGACTGCCACATTCATCATTGGGCGATAAGGGACAGAATTATGATGCTGGATCTTGAACTGTGAGCAAACCGCTTGCATCATTTTATTATTTTAGTTGCTTGCATTGTCTATGATGATTTGGTTCAGGAGCCATATCTACAGATGATGTCTCACTTGACAAACTTAAAAACGGTCGATCTAGTGACATTAGCATACGAAGTAGCCTCCACCCAGTTAGTGAAATAGTCGATCGATACCAAGATAAAACGATGCCCATTGGAAGCTTTAGAGGTGATTGGCCTGATCACATCCATGCCTCACATGGAGAAAGGCCATAGGGCCATCATGACATGAAGTGGAATTGGAGGGACATTGATCTTGTCTGCATAGATTTGACACTTTTGGCATTTTTGGGCATAATTGATGCGGGCTCTCTTGAGGGTCTGCTAGTAATAACCCGCTCTTATGATTTGCTTGGCCATCCGATGTCCATTAGCATGTATGCCATAAATCCCTTCATGAACCTTTTTTAGGATCTTTTTGGCTTCAAGAGTGTCAACGCATCTAAGCAATACTTGATCATGACTCCTTTTGTATAAGATTTTTTCATCGAGAACAAATCCCATAGCCAGCCTTCTGATAGTCCTTTTATCAGTCTCAGTTGCATGTTTGGGATATTGCTGATCCTTGATGTAACGAAGGATGTCATAGTACCACGGTAGGCCATCCTTCTCTTTTTTGATACTATGATAATGAACTGGAGTTGTGAAATGCTTATCTAGATGGGACCAACGTCTGACTCCTGGTTAACTTTAAACATGGATGACAAAGTAGCCAAAGCATCGGCTATTTGGTTCTCTTCTCGAGGTAAGTGTCAAAAACTAATATCATTAAATTCTTTCTTGAGCTCTGCTATCAGCTTCCCATACTACATCAACTTGGCATCGCGAGTTTGCTGCTCTCCTTTCAATTGGTAGATGACTAGGGTCAAATCACTGAACACTTGTAATATCTTAACATTCCTTTCAATGGATGCTTGAAGCCCTATGACACAAGCTTCATATTCTGTGATATTATTCGTGCAGTCAAAATTTAGCTTTGCTACAAATGGATAATAACTCTCATCAGGTGACATCAATATTGCCCAAATTCCATATCCTAGAGCATTTGATGCTCCATCAAAATACATCTTCCAGGATTGGTCTTGGTTAGAGCCGTCTTCGTCTTAAAAAATGCACATTAGATTTTCATCTGAGAAGTTAAAACTTAAAGGTTCATAGTCATCTACCGCTCGACTTGCCAAAAAGTCAGCTATCGTACTGCCTTTGATGGTCTTTTGACTGACATAGGTAATGTCGTATTCAGAAAATAGGACTCACCATCTAGCTAGCCTTCCTGATGGTGTAGGGGCTTTGCGTAGATACTTGATAGGATCAAGCCTTGCAATCAACCATATGGTGTGATACAGCATTCACTGCCTGAGTCTCTTAGCTGTCACACTAAAGTACAGTGTAACTTCTTGACTGCGGAGAAATTGCACTCACATTCCATGAACTTTTTGCTTAAGTAGTAGATTGCTTGTTCCTTCTTTCTTGACTCATCATGCGCCCTAATACAGAACCCATAGACTTGTCGAAGACTGCTAAGTAAAGGATTAAAGGTCAATCAGGCATCAGTGGTACCAACACTGATAGGCTTAATAGATAGTGTTTGGCTTTATTAAAGGCTTCTTGACATGCCTCATTCCACTCTCCTAGATTTTGCTTGCGAAGGAGTAGAAAGATGGGTTGTATTTATCAGTGAGCTGGGATATGAATCTAGCAATATAGTTCAATCTTTCCAAAAAGCTTCTAACTTCTTTTTGGGTTTGAGGTGTTGGCATATCCTGAATGGCTTTGACTTTGTCTAGGTCAACTTCAATCCCTTTTTCGCTAACTATAAGCCTAAAAGCTTACCCGAAGTGACTCTGAAGGTACACTTGGCAGAATTCAATTTAAGTTAAAATTTTCATAGCCGTTTAAAAAGTTTTTGAAGGTCTGTGACATGCTCATCCTCTTTTGTTGACTTAGACATCATGTCATCAACGTAGACCTTAATTTCTTTATGAATCATGTCATGGAATAGGGTTACCAAGGCCCGTTGATAGGTTGCCCTAGCATTTTTTAGTCTGAAAGGCATGAGATTATAGCAAAATGTCCCCCACATGGTTACAAAAGTTATTTTCTCTATGTCTT
The DNA here is from genome assembly GCA_038381775.1 of Adansonia rubrostipa. Lineage (NCBI taxonomy): Eukaryota > Viridiplantae > Streptophyta > Magnoliopsida > Malvales > Malvaceae > Adansonia > Adansonia rubrostipa. Next base: position 4,944 of record JBBYHM010017780.1, read on the forward strand.
CAGGCGCTATCTTGATTTGATTATAGCCTGGGAATCCATCCATGAAGAAGAATAGAGAATTCTTGGCTGTGTTGTCTACCAAAGTGTTGATATAAGGTAATGAGAAGTTATCCTTGGGACTATCTCGATTCAAATCCTGATAATTAACACACATTTGTACTTTGCCATCTTTCTTTGGGACTAGGACTAAATTGGCAACCAATTCTGGATATTTGGCTACTCCAATAAACCCTACATCAAACTGCTTCTTTAATTTTAAGGAGCATTTTCAGTTTCATCCTCCTTAACTTTTGTTGGATTGGTTTGCATCCAAGCTTGATAGGAAGCTTATGGACCACTATATCAGTGTCTAGTCCTGGTATGTCTTGACATGACCAAGCAAAAACATCTTGGTATTCCTAGAGTAGGTTTATCAGCTTAGTCCTAGTTGTCGACTTTATTGAGGTTCTGATTTAACCTCTTTTCGATCCTCCTGAGTACACAGATTTATTACTTCCGTTGGGTCTTTATGGGGCATGATCTGCTTCTCCTCTTGCTCAACTAATCGTAAAAGGTCTGGTGGTACGGAGCTTTCTTCAAAATCTTCTTTAGGATCAACTTCACTAGTGCAAATTGACTATTCAAAATCGATCTTCAAAGACGCATCAGATACAGCCATGTCACTGTCGTCAGGACATCTGAAAGGGAAAAGAAATAAACATTGCAAAAGACACACATACAACTAAGGGATTTAGATAAAAATGAAGGCAAAAGAGTACTGGAGACAAAAAGGGTTGAAAAGTGATACACAATATAGAATAATGTATGCAAAAGTCATTTCATTGATAATGTTTGATAAAAAAATGCCCCTTACATAAGACACATATCTGCCTTTGGGTGAGGGCAGGTAGGTTTTCATTTCTTAACATTACATGAAAGGGACAAAAAAAATGCAAGGGCTTCCATCATGACTCTATCATCAAAATCAGGTCTTAGTGGAAGAACATGAATTTTATGGCTTGGTATCTTAGAGATAAAGGTTGTTAAGTGCTCTGTTTAGGATGACCAAGACATCTTTAGCCTTTTGCTCTTCTGGTTAGCTTGGATCGATTTGTCCTCCCGAATGAAATATCTCATGTAGAGATAAGAACATTTTCGACTTTGATTCCTTCTCTTGACCCAATGATCTTGCCATCTCCTAGTTGCAGATCCTCCTTTCTTGCTACTTTCTTAAGTGCACATTGGCCTTGAATCCTAAGCCTCTTTTGTTGACTTAAATGGTGACCTGTAGGGCTTGGGCCATCCCTTGCAGATTCTTGCTAAGCCCTTTTCCAGCATGAAAACCTTTGCCAACGATCATTTTTAAACCTGAGTGTGTACTCTTTGACAGGTGGGGTTTAACTATTGGCAATCCTTCTCCCATAAATGTTGCATTAATAAACTTGAAGGATTGGAAGGATGACTCTGGTGCATCCTCATTAGGCTCTATGTAGATATCCTTAATGAAAGTAGTGGTGATCATTCCTTCGTCAGCTCCAATATTGACTACTTTATCATCTATCATAAATTTGAGCTTCTGATGAAGAGAGGATAGGATGGCTTCGGCGGGGTGTATCTATGGCCTTCCTAATAGGCAGTTGTAAGAAGGATTAATATCCATAACTTGGAAGTTAACTTCATATATACATGGGCCTATCTGAAGCTGGATTGTGATATTTCTAATTACTCCACGACATGTACCATCAAAAGCTTAGACTATGGTGTGGCTACTCTTGATGTTGGACTGATCAACAGGGAGTTTGGTTAATGTAGTCATAGGCATAACATTAAGGGCTGACCCATTGCCTATGATTACTTTGGGCAAAATGCATCCCTTGCAATGGGTAGTGATATGCAGAGCTTTATAACTGCCCCTACCTCTGGGTGGGATCTTATCATAAGTAAAGGAAATATAATTATCGACCATGATGTTGTTCACTAGCCAATCCAACTTGTCCACGGGGACATCCGAGGGTACATATGCTTCGTTTAGCACCTTCATAATGCATTTCAATGAACCTCTGAATTAAGAAACAGAGATAGCATAGAAATCTTTACGGGTTGTTTGCTTAACTGGTCTACAATGCAGTATTCACTGTGCTTGATGATCTTAAGAAACTCCGTGGCTTCTCTTTCACTTATTGCTTTCTTGACTTTCTCGGGATCAAAATTCTTTGCTTGGGCTGAGTGGTACTAGTGCTTGGAGATGCATCAACCTTTTGTTTTTCTTGAGCTGGGGAAGCATAACACCTACTGCTACGGGTTAGCTGACTAACTTCTGACAGTTCCATTACTTCTCCGATCATCACTACTTAATTCTTATATTTCTATGGGATAGCTTTATTGCTCTTATACAGGAATAGTTTAGGCACTTCCATAACTACCTTTAGTGTAGGTATCGAAAAACTGACCTTGGGACTTGATTTGCCATAAAGAATGAGGGGTCAATTTCTCCCGTAAGATGGCCGCATGGTTTCATCTCCTATCATATTGATAGATTCAGTAGCAGATGTAATCTCATGATAGAATTCTATCTGGCCTTTATTCATCATTCTTTGAACCATGGACCTAAACTCCTTGCATATTTGTATGGTATGACCTACAGCTGTGTGGAAGTCATAGAAGTTGTTGGGATTGTCTTCCAATTTTTCTATTGTGTTGAGCAACCCAACCTGAATCAATGCTTGCTAGACCAAGAACATTGGAATCCTTACATCCTCTATGCTTGTCTTTACTTCATATTTGTTCTCAATGTCGATCATGTTTATAGCTGGCTTAGTGTGGTTTGGTAAAAGATTGGTGGCAATATTTGGTCCCTGGTTCGTGCCAAACTGCAAGACTTTTGAGTTAATTAGATTTTACACATTTCATTTGAAAGATATGCAGTTCTCAATGTCATGCCCTGCTGCCCCAGCATGGTATTCATAGTGGGCGTTAGGGTTGTACCATTCCGAGTATGGTGGCTTCTTTTCTGGGACATAGATTGGTGCCATTAAATGATTTTGGAGCAAGGTCTGGTAGAGCTTCTTCTAGGTCATAGGGATAGGATCAAAATGTTGTCTTTGTTGATTTGCACCTCGATTGCCAGGTGTATTATTGGTTGCTCGATTGGTACTTTGAACTTGTGGAGGGTAGCTTTGTGGTGGGTTGGATGGGTTATAGGTCATGGCATTAATTGCTCAGGGGGTATGGTGATAGGGCAAGAATATAATGTTCTTGGGTAGTGAGGGTCAGGTATTTAATGTTGTTTTGGCTGAGACGAGCTAGCATAACTTATAGCATTAGCCTCTCTTTCCGTCTTTTTACTAGCAATAGGCTTCTTGCTTGATCTATACATTTCCTCAACTGATATTCTACCACTCTTAATGGCTACATCAATTATTTCTCCAAAGAGGACTAGGTCTGTGAATTTCTTGGTGGCATTCCCTATGAGCTTCTTGTAATAAGGAGCATATAAGGTGTGAATAAAAGTGACTGCTATCTCTTTTTCTGTAAAGGGAGCCAAGACTAAGGATGTTTCTTCTCTCCACCTTTCATTGTATTGCCTGAAACTTTTAGTGGATCTATTCTCAAAATTCATTAGGAAAAGTTGATCTGGTGCCCAATTTGACACGTGCTGGTATTGATTTAGAAAGGCCTTAGCCAAGTCAGCCCATGATTGGATTTTCACATTATCTAGCTCGATATACCATCGAGCTGTTGCCCCAGTAAGGCTATGTTGGAAGCAATGGATAAGGAGCTTTTCATCTTTCTCATACCCAGCCATCTTTCGCAGGTACATTCAAACATGGATGGAAGGGTCAGTGGTTCCATTAAACTTCTCAAACTTTAGGACTTTAAACTTTAAGGGAATAACAAGGTTGGACACCAAAGACAGCAATTGCTCGTCAAGAGCTCCAAACTTGTCACTCCCCTCGATAGCTTAGAGTTGTTTTTCCAATAGCTGGAATTTGTTCACTTTTTAATAATCATGGTAAACTTTTAACCTTTTATTTTCTCTGGTTCCTCATGGTCAAGGATTATCAGATCTACCGATAAGACTCCTATGTTTACCCCTTGAGTACCGAGAATGAATTAACCTATCACAATAGGATTTAGGTAGATAATTGGCGGGGCCTGAGCGATAGGTGTAGGAGCGGGCCGTTGTTCTTATCTAGTTTCCTCTTTGGCAGGTTCTAGATTATTAGCAGGGGGACTTTCAATGTTGGGAGGATTATTCCTTGTTTCAGTAGTGTTGGCTTGCCCTTTTTCTTTCATAGAGGCGGTCATTAGTTCCATAAGTTTTATGATTTGATTTTGCATTTTGTATTGCTGACGAAGCATCTAGTCTTGTGATTCCTTAACCATTAGCTCAAGTCACTCAATACGAGCTTCGTGATTTACTTATGTCGTCGTGTGTTGTAGTGGCGCGTGATATAAGGTTCTGTGTTCCTGATTGATCTGGAAATCCCTTGCACTTTTATGGCCCAATTCCTATATTAGACTGTTTAAAAATGTATTTTTATGAGCATTTATACTGCAATGACGAGTTAAGATAATGACTGATTGATGCAAGTGCAAAGAAAAATAGTGAAATTAAATGTGAATATGCATTGGAGACAATTGATTATTGGAACAACTTCATCAATAACATCATTCATAGAGTCATAAAAGGGTTTTTTCTTTTACGACATGATTACATCTGAAAGTATCTGACATGATTACATTATGTAATCACACGATCAAGAAAACCCAAAAATCATTGCTTACGATCTCTAACAGGTACAATGTCTCACCTTATGGACTGAGCTACTTCAATCATGTCATCTGCCTCTCATAAAGCCATCTGAACTTGTTCAGTGAGGTGCTTATATTGTTCTTGGTAGTTTAGACATGCTTGGTTGATTGTCGCTTGCCAATCTAGTTCATGTTGCTTGAAAGCCCTTGTTAGTTGATTGATATGACCTTGATGATCTTAAAGAGACTGTTCTAACTCTTGGATTCTATGAGTGAGGGCTTCATTTTCAACCCCGGTGACTCTTGTATCTCGTATTAGGGCCTCGAGTCTTTGATTCCTTCATTGGTAGGTGGAAGCAAGAGCAAGTGCCCTCGTGAATTTTTCTTTACTGGTTCTAACTCCCTCTTTTTGTTGATTTAGCTCGTGATTGATAGTGGCAACTTTCAATTCCCATTCGACTAATGTGTTGCCTATACGTTGGGACTTGTTAGCTTTTCAGAGTGTCACATAATCCTTGGTTAGGCTTTCAAGGTCATCCTTGAAGCGATCTTTTTCTTTAATGACTCGATCTATTTCACTACTCCTAAGATAGATATCCACCTCTAACTGGCCCTTTTCCTCCTTAAGTCGAGAGATTTTTATGCCAAAGGATGCATTTTCTCACTCAAACTCCTTCCTAAGTAGCTCAAGCTTAGAAGGAGATTCCTCTATTAGGATTTGCAGTATCTAAAAGTTGGGTGGTGGCAATGGATCATTAATAAGGTAGAGTCTCCATTCTTCGTATCCAAGCATGGTGGGGCTTCCTTTCTAGTATTTTTCCATGCAATGGACCTTCTTCTAGGCTTCGAAAACTAGCTAGACTTTTGCTTTATAATTGGGCTCTCTATATTCAAAATCCTAATGTCCCAAGTCTTCAAAGAATAGGATGAATTGCTGGCACTAGAATTGATGCAATACCAATAAAGAAGCATAACTGGTATTTCCTCATAATCCCAAGAGCAGTACGCAAGTGTAGTCTCCACATCTGTACACAATCGACTGAGGGAAAACCCATGGAGTTCTCCACATGATTTTTTCCTCCTTGACATTTCATAATTCCTCGACCCAATGCTTTTCTGTCTTATCTTGATGATATTCTTCCTCCAATGCCATTGAAAGAGGACTGTTCTTGAAGAAGA